>LDKF01001399.1:654-14359 GCA_001026735.1 Rotylenchulus reniformis
CAGCTTAGGCCACGTCAATCTGCTGATCATGCAGAAGATCACCTGGAAATCTTCCACGAAGTGTTCAACTTGCCGAGACCGCCGGTGGCACCAGAAGCAGTCGAGGAAATCCCTGTTGTAGCCCGTGAGGCTCAACCACATCTGGGACAACCAGAGAGACAAAGGGATCAAAATGGAAATGATGACGACCAAGGCCGGGGTCCGGAGAATCGACAAAATGGGGAGCAAGAAAGACGGTATCCCAGACGCGATAGAAGACCACCGGCCCGGTTCAGCCCATCTTGAATGGACATCCTAAAAGGGGAGGTGTTCGGGGCATTGCCACCGATTTGAATGTAGAGGATTGGGTTGGCGTTCTGCCATTGATCTTTTTGGATCTTTTGACTTCAAATATATTTCTCCATTTCCCATTCCCTCCATTCATTCATTTTCATTTCATTATTTACTCGCCCCGAATATTTCTATTAATTTGTCTCCCACTTTTAGGTCCCCTCTTATTTACGCATTTAATTCTATTGTATTTTGCTTCGACCCCATCAATAAACTTTTGGACATCAGTCTTTATTGATTTGGGGACCGAACATATCTCAAATATCTCACTCGATCCTATTCAATTTTTAAAAATTTTATAAAGAAAGATCAAATGAATGAGGAGTGCCGGCGGTCCCGAGAGGGGCCGCCGGGGAAATTTTTGAAATAATGAATTTTCCTAAGGAATCATTTTTTTAAGGAAAAAAATGATCATTTTTCAGAAACAGTAAATTCAAATACATATTAACTTTTTGTCTTTTTTTTACTTAGTCTTTTTTTTATCATTTTTGGTAAAAGTAATTTTCGAATTTTGATCGATTTTTCACTATTTTTAGCAATTTTGAGGATTCGGCAGAAAAATTTTTAAAATTGTGGTTAAAATTAGAAAGGTTTATAATGCATAAGTATGTAATTATGTATGGACATGGCCTACAGGAAATTTCACAAAAATGATCATTTTTCAGAAACAGTAAATTCAAATACATATTAACTTTTTGGAACTTTTCAATTTTAGATTCAGTATAACAGAAAATATTAGATTTATGATATTATTTTTCAGGATTTTTTTTTGTTTTTAATATAGGGAAATTTTTTTCAAAAAATTGCGGGTTGCGGATTGCGGAAATTGCGGCCTTTTTTTGGGTTGCGGATTTCGGATTGCGGATGAAAAATTTTGATTGCGAATTGCGGGTTGCGGATGAAAAAAATCCGATTGCGTCCAGCCCTGCTGATAACCCTCATCTTCAGCTGTCCTTCATCTGTTCATTGCTCCCCCTCAAAGTACCATGATCCCATATCACTGATTTTGCCTTTGCTATGCCCATCACCCCACTCTCTATTGTGCCTTTATAAGCCACCCATAAGGCCCCACACATTGTCTTGGCATCACATCAGTCCTTGTCGCAACATCAGTCCATCACCAGTCCAGCAACAGCGTCAACGACAGCGAGACCCAGCGAGGCGAGCACACAGAGCGAGCCCGAGAACAGCGAGTCCGGCAACAGCGTCCAATCGATCCATTCACTCCACCCTCCCCTCCATTCACCCTTTGACCACATTGTCCCATTTCCCTTGTTGAATAAACCCTCTACCACACGACTTGGCGACCCTAACCAAGCGGCAGCGCCGCACCCGAACTGTGCCCGTTCCACCCAGACCCCGAACTGTGCCCGTTCCACCCAGACCCGGAGCCCACACCTACTGAGCCTGTCCGGGCCGGCCGGGTCCCGGGGCCCAGCCCTGGATAAAATAGAATATTGATTAGCTCAGGGATCGGATCTGAAAATTTTCAAATAAAAATAGCAGACTCAAAAAATAGGATTTTATGATCAAAAATAAGAATATTTTGTATTTGACTTCCAAATTATGAAAAAATCTAGTGGATTTTTACGAATTTTGAACCCTTTTTTAAGAAACATTTTTGCGTGGTGCTTTTCCTTAAGAAATTTGTCATTTTTAATGGAATATAATTTTAAAAAATCGAAAATCAGGACAAAATAAGAAACAGAGGTCGAAAATAAGGACAAATCTTACAAATAAGAACATATCCGATCCCTGAATTAGCTACAGATACTCCCAACTCTATTTTTGATCCATTCAGCAGGGGTGTGAAAAAAGTAGATTTTCGAATCAAAATTTGATAATTTTCAGGCAAAATTGTTTAGAATGTTCGGCTAACCATGTGATAGAGCCCATTTTCCGAATTTTTCAAATAATCTTTCAAACCTATTTATCTCACCGTCATGCCAAAAATGTTGTGTGTATGGGTTATGTGGAATAAAAAAACAGAGTGTGAGAGAGGTCTAGCGAACAAGAGTAGAGAGTGAAAGGTACAAATTTTCTTCTCAGAACATGGAACTGAAGGGACGAAATAGTACGCAACAGTAACCAGACATAGAAAAAGAGGAAGAAAGGAAACAGTACAGTAACCAGGAACAGAAAGGAGAGGGCAGAAATAGTACGGTAACAGGGCGATAAAATAACCAGCAGGGCAGTATAGTTAAGTCCATTTTACACATCACCGGGGGTACGATCATTTCATCGGATACGGTATTACCAAAAAAACAATTTTACGGGTTGCAAAATACTCTTTTTCTCTGCATAGCCTCTTAAAATGCAATGATCTCTTTCGCTCTCTAACGAGACTGCTGAGAAAGAGAGTAATTGTGAAAATAACATGTAAAGAAAGGCCACATAATGGTGGTTAGAGAAGGAGAGAAAACATATGCAGGAGACAATTCATGGGATCGAGAAAAAGATGACCGGTTACTGTAGGAGACAAAAATTCGAAAATTCCTTTCAAATTCCGTGTTTTCACGAAGAAAACTTTTGTAGAATAGTGAAAGAGGAAGAGATAGAGAGACAAGGCTAGTGAAAAACAGAGAAAGAGAGACAGAGAAAGAGTGAGTAGTATTGTAGAGCCTAGAAATTGAGGGAACTACTAATAAGGAATATATCACAATGGAACAAAAAAATGTAAGAGGCCCTTAGCAGCTTGGAAAATTGGAATTTCATGAAATTTTTACGATTTTCCAAGCTTAAGGAGGATCAAAAAAACATCGTTCGGTTACTGTAGAAGGTGGTTGAGGTGGTGGTACAACAATAAGAGTAATAGTTTTTTTTGTGTAACCCATAGATTAGTAAGGGATTACGATAGTCAGGGGCGGGCCTATGGAAGCACGAAGGGATACGGTAATGGGTACGGTAAGTCTAATATAGCAGAGAGAGGGTACGATACGGTAACAACACTCGTCGTTTGCAAAGTAAAGAGAAGAAGAGAAGAAGCTACTCCGTTTTGTGATTTGTGGAGGGGAAACTACAAATTGGATAAATAGTGACGGATACGGTAGATCCAAAGAAGGCTACGGTGGGTACGGTAGGTTGCGCACGAGTACATCGAGTAAAGTTTCGTAAAGAAAATTGGTCTACAGTGTATGGTAGAGTACGGGAGTATGTAAGGTATACGGTAACAAAACCATTCGTTTCGGTCACAAGGGTTGCATGAAGAATAAACAAATTATCCGTGGGATGAGAGAGATAAAGCCTGCATAGAAGAGGAGGGAGAGAGAGTATATGAAAGAATTGAGGGGGCAGAGAAATGAGGGAAATTAAAGGACCGGGGATGGATGTGTTTGAAAGTTGCGCCAAAAATCATAAGGAGAGGGGGAATAACAATGTGGGAGGGATGTCTGATCACTGATCAGGGAGGCTGAAAGAGGTGAATCAACAAATCGATCAGGAAGCTGCAGGCGCGAGTGCATGCATGCAAGTTGCAGTTCGTCATTCAACAACTACTTGTAGTCAGCAGCCCGCGTTGAACTTTTCCTAAAAATGGTGAGCAAGTTAGCCCATTTTTGTAGATAATTATATCAATTGCAAAATGTACTGGACCATGCAGGCTGACCTGCACAATTGATCTGAATTTTGTTTTACCTTTTTGATGGCCAAATCAGCGGCCTCCGTGATGTCCTCTGGGTCCATCTCGATGCCGTCCGCGCCTGCATCTTCACCACCACCGCTTGGACCTGCGCCGGTGCATGCAGCGCCTGCAGCGCCGTGTGCGTTCAGCGCCTGCTGATGCGAATGCATAGGTTAATTAAGAAAAAATGCCCAAAATCTGTAGGAATTCTGCATTTTATCCTCACTAAATGCAGACTGATTTGAAGATACTAAAGAGCTTCAATAGTAGTTAGAAGTCTAGTTCTTGACAAAGGTCTCTAACTTCCTACCGCGTTATGGTGATAGGACGTTAAAAATCCAACTTAAAAATCTAATTAAAAATAATATCGGCATTTTTTAACTGCTAGGTCATAACTCCAAAAGAGGCAAAAAATGCATAAAATTATGGTCAATTTTTGTATAAAAATTTAGTAAGTTTCCGAGAAAAATTTCGTCGAAGTTATTTTGATATTTGTTAGAGGTAGTTTTCATCAGGAAATGTTCCTTCGTTCCCTCCTCTTATAATTCCGAAAAAAATATTTTGATTTTTCATGGATTTTTTTCGGATTTTTAAGAGAAAAATTGGATAATTTTTTCAAATTTAAGTAATTTTCTGTATATTTTTGCTTTTTTCTATGGAAGCAAAATATAAATATAAAAATTATGGAACTATAATCCAAACGATTTTTTAACCTCTTACTCCTAGCAACCTCTTGATTAGTTGTGCAGGTTACCGCACCCTATACAATAATAATGCAAGCTGACCTGTAGCCAGTTCAGCACCAGCCTGTTGCTCTGCGCAATGTTCGGTGGCAGAGGGGCGCCTGCAGTGGCGGTCACGGTGGCAGTTGCGCCTGCTGCAGCATGCTCATCCTCTTCCCCAGCTTCGCCGGTTTTGCAGGTGGCGTGCTTGTCTCCTCCTCCTCCGACGGACACCGGACCCTTGGAGAGCTCCAGCAGCGCCTGCACCGAGCTTGCAGCGTCCGGCGTGTGCTTCAGAGAGGCGGCTGAAAAACGCAAGCTTTGACCAAATTTTGCGTCACGGCAACATACATCGCCGGAAGTTGCCGGGCGATTTTGTTGCAGTCGACGTTGCACCGCTTTTCGCGCCACCGCCTCCTCCTCCTGATTGGAATCCGCCGCCGTTTTGTACCACGCATTTGCGCATCTGTAAGGATGTGAATTGCACGCTTAAAAACTTTTTTAACATTGCTAGACCAAATTTATAAAAAGCAGAAATGTCTAGAACTATAAGCCCCTTTTGGCCCTTTTGGTTTTTTGAATTTCCTTGAAAAATTTTGAAGGTTGTGAAATTTTTGAAAAATGCAAAAAATTGAAGTTTTTGAACATTGCAAAAATTCAAGGAAACATAAAAGACCAAAAAGGGGGGTTTAAAATTTTATACAATTCTGCCTTTTTAAGGTTTTGTCCTAGCAATGTTTAAAAAAGTTTTTGGGTGCATGGAAGTTTCTGGGGATAGTGAGCTGGGGGTATGGAGCTGTAACCCCTAGAATAAGATTTTTGGTAAAGCATAAATTCCTACGTCGAATTATACCAAAAATAAGTGGAATATCCGGTAGAAAAAATCGGGTTTTGCCCTAAGGAGATCCCCTATCAAAATTTGGAGATTGGCTGAATTGTCGGAAACATAGGGAGCAGGTTTGCATTCCAGAGGGATTAAATTTATCCCCGAACCTGTCTCCGAATCTGACCAGGAAAAATGAGAATGCAGTACCCAAAATTTCATCTTATCCCAAGGTTATGGCAGAAAAAGTTCCCCTAGTGGCTTAAAAATTTTTTACTGAAAATGGACCTCTCAACTAAACGAATACTGTGATTTTATAGATTTTATTGCAGGCTCAACTCAAGACACTCACGTGTTTCTCCAGCGTGGAGTGCACCGAGAAGGGCATCTGGCAAATGTTGCAGTTGTACACTTCCTTGCCCTGTTGGCCATGGGTGCGCATGTGCCGGGTCAGCTTGCTGCTCTGCGCGCATGCATACGGGCACAGCTGACACCTGAACCAATCAATCAATAAATGATCAAAAATTGATCAATATTCGGGAGAAGATCAATCGATTGATCCAGAAAACGATCGATAATCTGTTATGTATGGGTTTGGTTGTTAATAGATGATCGATCGGTAGATCATAAAAATAATCCATAAATGATCTAGTGGGCACCTCGATCGATCGGTAAATCAAAATCTACCATGAGATCGATCGATCTGATGTAAATCGGGAGCTAACCGATCGGAATCTCAACAATGACTACTCATGAATTGATTAGTAACTTGATCGAATATCGATCGATTGTACATATAATCAATCGATCTGTCGTGCCCTAATAAGACCAATCGATAATCGACCACTCAATCAATAAAATTCAATCGATAAAATAGCTTACTTATAGGGCTTCTCGCCGGTATGGGAGCGCAGGTGCACGATGAGGTTGGACCGGTTGGTGAACACCTTTTGGCAGAACGTGCACCTGAAAATGGGAGCGTGCAGGAATTTGCGCAAGACCCTGCACTGACCTTGCAGAAAATTCGGGTCTTAAAAAGAAACAAAAATTTAGGGAATATATTTTTTAGTAGGATTTTCAACAGATCAATTTTTGGAAAAAGGTTAATGCGTCGAATAATATTAGGGTATTTGTCCCGCATCAAATTTTGGATTTCTTAGGTGAGTTTCTGCAAAATATTCTGCCAAATTTCATAATGGTTAGTTGATGAAAAATTTCCATGATAGCTTATTTTTGGTGACCTTTTCACAGAGGGTTAATTTCCGCACATAATTCATTCATTTCAAAGTAGTTGCTTTTCGCAAAAATTATCGTTTTCCCTAGTTCCTTCCCTACACACTTTCAAAATGGATTTTCGACGAAAATTTAGGAATTTTCGAATTTCTCATGCCTCCTTTGAAGTCATGGGGTCATTCTTTTTGGAAAAATCAGGGGAGGATTTTTTTTTTTACAAAATTTTTCAACCAAAGATTTTCCGGACCTGTCCTTCTTGGCCTTGGGGTCCCGCTTGGCGGCAGGCTCACAGGCTGGCTCCTCGTCCCCGTCCACAACCACAATCAGCCGGTCGCCACTGCTCGCCTGCTCGTCCCCCTCTCCATCCTCCTCGTTGTCGCCACCCAAGCTCGCCCCGTTATCGCCGGTCTCGCCCAGTGTCGCCAGCCCATCAACACCTCCTTCTATAAAAGAAAGGGATACTGTAAGCCAGGGAAGGGTAGATGGACAAAGATAACTGTACCATAGATGGACAGATTAAAAAGATTACTGTATGAGCACGGATTACAGTAAAATTTTGTTGTTACGCCTAGGTTAGTTACTGTAGATTCCAACTCTGCTCGGAAGCTTTAAAAAGTCTCCCTGTGTACTCATGATTATTATGGGTTGGGAGGAGCTCAATGATGATCATGGTATGGTATATTGCAAGAGCTCTATCATATGGTAACACTTTCGAGATACTGTAGATGCTGCTCTCTATCGCATCATTTTCAGGGTGCTATGGCGTTTTAAAAAAAATGCAAAAACCCAGTATGTTCTCCAAAAACTTTTTTGTAAGACTTGTTAGACTAAAACTTCCAGCGACAAAATTGTGCAGAATTTTATGCTTTATTTTCTGGTAGTTTTAGTTTTTCGAAATTCGAACAAAAAGTTACTCTTTATTTCGATATTTTCGACTTTTTTCGTCATTTTTATTTGAATTTCGAAAAACTAAAAATACCAGAAGATAGAGCATAAAATTCTGCACAATTTTGTCGCTGGAAGTTTTAGTCTAACAAGTCTTACAAAAAAGTTTTTGGAGAACATACTTGGCTTTGGCATTTTTTTTTCTTTTGTAACCCCATTATGGCACTTTTTTTAAAACGACCCAGCACCATTTCAGGACAATTAGTTGAATTAACTAACTTTGTAAGGTAATGTTTTTGCTTCTTAACGGCATCGCTCAGTCAAAATAAAGCAGAAATTATTTTAGATGGTGACATTGAGATGTAGTGTTAGGACCTGGTACCACCATAGGACTCAACTATATTCTAACCGGTCCAAGGGATTACTGTATATATTGAGTTCGGGTACTATTGTTACCCCATTATTATTACTGTAGTTTTGCACTACATTACCTTCCGCGTGATCCTGTTCAGTCGCCGGTTTGCGCTCCACCGCAGTCGCCGCCGCGACCTCATCATCCTCAAGCGGCATGCCAAGCGACGAACGCGGCGTCAGCGTCATCGCGGATGCAGGCGTCGGGGCGATCATTCCATGGAAGACATTGGCGGCAGAGCGACTGCGACCGGATGGGGCGAGCAGCAGGCGCGACGCATTGTTGGACGGCGACACAAATGCGGTGGATGAGGCGGTAGGCGACGTCAGCGGCGCGAGCATTGGTGACCGGATGCTCGCGGTTCGCATTGACGCACCCGGACTCGGCGTTACTGTTGCCGTCGCTGCATGACGTTGTTGTTGCGGTGGAATAGGCGTCAGCGACAATGGGGTGGCGAGCGGCGAGTGCGTCACTGAGGCGTCCACCTTCTGCGTCCGCTTTGGTGCCGACGTCGCGCTTGACGCTGCAGCAGTCGCGGCCGCTGCCATCAAGTTGCTCAGCAACGCATTTGTCGCCGCCGCTGCGGTCGCCGGCGACTGTGCGTTGGCCAGGAACGCGGCGTTCGGAGTGGAACAGCCGCTGCCGCCAGCGGTCTTATTGTTGTTAGCCGTACTGGTTGTCGCCGCGACCGCAGCCGCTTGCAGAAGCGCGCCCACTGCTGCGGCTTGCGCCTGCAGAAGATAAAATTCTATTTTTCAATGATTTCATAATGAAAATGGTAGAGAAAACCGACCGAAAAAAATTTTAAAATGCATAAATTTGAAATGGATTTTTGAACCATGTAGTCGAGGCTGCAGACGCCGATAAAAAATAATTCGCAACGGATTTAAATTTCCGGAAGTTTAGGCATGAATTTCAAAATGTGAACCCTCTCCTCTCTCTCTCTCTCTCTCTCTCTCCCAAAGTCGAACCAAAAACTAAATCTTATGCCAGGATCTTACCTTACCTGGATTTTCAAAAAATTGGTTGTCCATTTTTTGGCAGAATGTCACAATTAATTTTGCCTACATTTTCCCGCTGCAAATTCTGCTGCTGCTGTTGCTGCTGCTGAGCCTGCTGGATGTAGTACTGCTGCATGGCAGCCAGCAATTGGGGCTGGAACAGCATGTCCTGCAGAGTTGCAGGTGCCGCTGCAGGCGCCGGCGACTGCAGCGGCGGGAAAACGGCGGCAGGAAAACCTGCAAAGAGAAAGTTGCAGGATCACATGTACAACCAAACTAGAGTTTAAAAAAGTAGAAAAACGTGTAATAAAAACGACAAGAGCATAATGATAAAATCGAAAAAATGCCGTAAATCAGAGTTAACTTGCAGGAGGATGTAGAAAAAAATTGACAAAAAATAATTAGATTAGGAATAAACATAGAAAATGCAGGAAAGGCTGCACCCACGAAACCTGAAAATTGAAAAAAATTTCATGGGTTCGGGGAGGAAGAGGAAGAAAAAAAACGAAATTTTTTAACTACTTATCTTGACAAAAAAATGATCAAATTTCTTAGGAAAAGAGATTAAAGTGCGAAATATTCTTCGGAGATTCATTTTTTATTTGTCAGACGATCCTAACACGGAAAATTTTTAATGGGGTTCCTTCCCCCCCCCCCCCCCCAAAAAACAGCCTTGCTGCACCAGATCCAGTGGGAAGTTTTAAGAACCTGCGTCCGCTGACGCAGGTGCGCGCATGCCGCCCGCCGACGCAGGCGTCCCACTGCCTGAGGCACGCTCGGCCATCTCGCGCAATCGCTCGGAACAGAAGGCGTCCACGAAGGAGGAAGTCGTGGGCTTTGAAGTAGTAGATGGGCGAGGTTCTGTGAGAAAACATTTTTTTTGAAAATTTTTAAAATTTTTACTTCGTGAAGTGATGCTTGTCGAAACTGCAGGCGTTGCACTGGTGACGGCATGCATGACCTGCAAAAAAGGCGAAAATTCTATGAATTATCGCTTGATAACCGTCAAAAAGGTGCTACTAGAATCACCTGCTACAGTAACTCCAAAACCATGTTAACCCAAACTTGTTACCGTAAAACCTGTATTATAACCCTCTGCAATTGAACTCCCTGTAATAACCCCCTTCTGGAGGGGGTTGAAAAATATAACCCCCGGTAGTTATAATATAGGTTTTACGGTATCATGTCTACTGTAATGTATAATCACGAAACCCATCAAAAATGGTTTACATTATTCTGTATGCCATATGACTACTGTATCTTTGTCGAGGAGTCGCATTAGACATTGTAGTTGAAGCGTACGCGTTAACCTTTTTATAGTGTCCAAGGTACTGTAACGCGGTCCATGTAAAATGCCATCCATCTTGACCATAGGGTATCCTTGTCATTGTATAACCACAGTACAATCTTACTATATCAAGATATCGTCCTCCTAACTGTTATTGCAGTTGTTCTATTCAGGCTACAGTACCCCGGTTTACCGTAATTCTCTAACATAACCCATTGCCCATTTACAACCTGAGCTGCAGTGGTGGTTGTAGGGATCAGCTGTTGAGGTCGCCGATAGTAATTGTTGTTGATGGGTTGCGGTGACTGTTTCAACTTGATGTTGTCAGCTTTCCGGATGATGGCGGATTGCGCGTGTGCTCTTCCTGGATCCGATCCCTCCGGGGGATACAAGTTGCGCGCGTGCGGCAACGCCTCGTCCGCAACGCGCAAACCTGTCAAAAAAAATGTCAAAAAAAATACCCAAAAAAGATAACCGTGCGCGGTGAACACGTGTTCGAGCAGAACCCAAATTGTTGGGCAACTATGTTTGCAAGAATGACATGTGAAGGGGCCCGGTTCCGCTGCATGCGATGCAGGTCGACCCGCAGCATCAGGCGGCGTACATGGCGATCCTAAATAATCAATCGTGTGAAAGTTAGCCTAGTTTCATGTTGCATGAAGCTTATCCCTCCTATTTTCTGTTTTCCAGCCGTCTAACCGTCTACCTCTAACTATCTCCTGACCGTCTAACCGTGTGCTTCGTGCTTTTTCTCAAATCTCTTACCATCTTCCTCTAATATCTCCTGACATTCTACTATCTGATCAAATGTCTAACGGTCTGCCTCTAACTAGCTCCTGACTGTCTGATCATCTCTCCCAACTGTCTAACCGTCTGCCTCCTACTTTTTTCATTCTAACAGTCTCTCACCATCCTCCTCCTGCCGAAGATTGTCCTGCATGCGGTCATCAAAGTCGGCCATGTCGGTGGCCTGCTCGCGTCTGCCGCTCGCGCCTGCAGCGGCGGACTGCACGCGACTGCTGCTGATGCTAGGCGTGTTCTGCAACAGCAGCAGACCACCGTTGGCGGAACTGCAGCGCTGCATACGCGGGTCCTACAAAAGGCAGGAAAGCAATTAACCCAAATCCTTGTTTTGTCGAATTCGAATTAGACCCGGATTTTCGAATAAAATTCTGGAAGCCTAGAAAAAGAAACTTATTAACCTAGTTCTGCATTTGCTTGAACTTAAAACCGTCCTAAAGGGATAGGAAGGTTGCAGAATTTGGCGTAAAATGACACAAAAATAGCTGGGCAAGAATCGAAATCCGGAGCAAAATTTCTGGAGTGGACCCTCCCCAGTTTTTTTCTGGAGTGGAGCTTATAGCGGAGGAATAATTTTTTAAAGAGCGTGGGGCTTTTTTAAGAGACTTATTCACACCAGTATCAAATATTATTGCTCTATGAAACTTATATAGCTGGAAAATTGTAAAAAAAATTTGTGAAAAAATTAAACCCTACAAAAGCGTCCTAAGAATTTATTGGACGCCCATTTCTCACCGAATCCAAGAGTCGCCGGCGTCTGTCTGCGCTGTCCTTTATCAGCGAGTGTTGCGGTTGCGCAGCGACTGTGGCGAGCGGCGAGAACAGCAACAAATCGCTTTGGTCGCTGAAGGACGGCTGCTCGATGGGCACGGTCGCCGGAGTCGCGGACGGGGCCATCATCAGTTCGTCCGCGGAGGCGAGCAGGCCCAGGGGCGAGGAGGATGTGGAAAGGCCCTGAAAATTGGCGAAATTTTTATAGAAAATTGCCAAAATCGCGAATTAGAAAAAACTTTCGCTAATTTTTATTATTTTTTGGAGAATTATCTTGAAATTTTACCTTTTTGATGGTGAAATTTTCGCCAAAATTATCGTAATTTTCGCGAAATTTTTAGTAAAATTAAATATTTTCCATCTTATAACAAAACATTTCTCGATTTCGCTGATTTTTTCAAAAATCAAAAATTTCATGTCGAAATAATAAAAAATTCTTTCAACATCGAACCTGACACCGCGCGATTTTGTGCTCAATAAATGTCCCGAACTCGGCCACCGCGAACTTCCGACCACAGTCACTGCAGATCACCAGGTCACGAGCCGTTCGAAATGTACGCGCACCGCCGGCGCCAATCCGATAGCAACGCCTTAAAAAATTAGCGATTTTTCGCCAAAAATTGTATATCGCTATAAAAATCGGCAAATTTCACCATTTTTCTAAAATATTCGGAACCTAAACCAAAAAATTTTTGCCTTTTTCCAGCATAAATTTATGAAAATTTCAGCAACTGGCATCCAAAATTTCGAAAATTGGATCCAGTTTTTCAGGTTTGGCCAAAAAAATATAATTTTTTCACGATTTTTTCCATGACTAACCGGAATTTTTTCGAATTCTATTATCGCATTTACTGCATTTTATTTAAATTTTCTCGATTTTCTAATCACACGTACCTTTTTGCCGCCGGCTCCTCCGGTCCCGGTACCGTACTCTGGCAGGTTGTCGTGGTGCCGTCCTGTCGCCCATCGTGGTCACTGTTGTGCTGTCCGCCCTCCTCATCTGTTGCTTCGCCTCCGCCATTGCCGGCACTGTTCTCTTCCTCCTCATCGTCGTCCTAAAAAAATTATTTAAAAAATACGCGAGAATGTTTGTTCCGTGAATTCATTTAATTTTTTGAAATATTGTTTTTCGTGAATTAGTTGCAAAATTTTCACGGAACTATGCGAGGATGTTTGTTCCGTGAATTCGTTTAATTTGGTGAAATGTTGTCCTCATCACGTGAAGTTGCTAGCAATTTTCGTGAAGTTGCAAAATTTTCACTGAACTATTCGAGAATATTTGTTCCGTGAATTCGTTAGTTTTGGAAATATTGTTCTTGCCACGTGAAATCGCTAGCAATTTTCGTGAAATTAGTTGCAAAATTTCATGGAACTATGCTAGAATGTTTGTTCCATTGAATTCGTTTAATTTTAAGAAAAGTTGTTCTTATCACGTGAAATTGCTAGCAATTTTCGTGAAATTAGTTGCAAAATTTCAAGGAAATATGCTAGAATGTTGGTTCCGTGAATTGTTTAGTTTTTTGATATGTTCTTCTTATCACGTGAAATTCTAGCAATTTTCTTGAAATTTTTCACGGAAATATGCGAGAATGTTTGTTCCGTGAACTGTTGTCCTTATCACGTGAAATTGCTAGAAATTTTCGTGAAATTAGTTGCAAGATTCGCGGAAACAAAAATTAGTTGCAAATTTCACGGAAATATGGATTTCCCCCCCTGAATTGATTATTTGGTCACGTGAAATTGCTAACATTGAGTAGTAAATATGGCTATATATATATATTTGGCCTATCAAACATCGCTTATTCATCCGCCGATCGTCG
>LDKF01001399.1:14459-29283 GCA_001026735.1 Rotylenchulus reniformis
CGGAAAACGTCCGGAATATCCGGAAAATCACCACCAAAAATGCCAAAAAAATCATAAAAAAAGTTTTGGAAGAAGAAATTTTCTGAAAATTTTATAGTATCCTCCTCAACAGCATTCCCAATTGTCCAAAAAATATTGGCCAATTTTGCCGCACCAAAAATTTCTTATGATTTTTTTCAACCTTTTAGGCTCAACCCCCTCCAAAAAACATCCGGAAAACGTCCGGAAAATTCACGGAAATTTCACGGGAAATTCACGGGAATTTCGCGGAAAATTCACGGGAATTTCACGGAAAACCCATTTTTTTGAATTTTAAATAAAAATTAACAGGTCAAAACGCGTGTATTCGGGTTACGGTAATTTCCGATTTGCAGAACACCTGCAGAATTCTCTCCTCCAAGCATCATGAAGCGAGGTCCGGGCACATTCTACAATTACATCACCAAACAAATTGAAGAGAAAAGGAAAGAAATTGGTGCAAATATCCGGCTAAAAAATTTAAGAAAAACAAACAGCGATGAGTTGGAATTGAAGAACGTCAGGCTCAACAATGAAATCGAGATCCTGGAAGAAACGCTTTGGAGAGCAGAACGAAGATCAGCGACACCAGCAGCAGAAACAACAGCAGCGACATTCCAAAACAACTCACCCTCACCTCAAGCTGCAACAAGTTCGAGCAGTCTTTCTCCAATGCTTCATGGTGCAGGCGGAAGTGTCGGAGAAAGTTGTGAAGAAGTGATGCGTGAAGCACGTGAAGCAGCAGTACAGTTGGAAGCCATTGTTGGCAAGAAGTATTTGAATCCGGATGACTACACCAAAATGACACAAGATGAAGGTGGGAATTTTGGGCATATTTTTGTATCATTTTTGAGCCAATTTATTTGAACTTATAGCCAATGTTGATCAGGAAAAGGAAGAACAAGAATTGGAGGAACTACAAGAGGAAGAACAGCTTATAAACAACAGTTTGCCCAAAAAAGACAACAGGCCATCCGATCCGCGCATCCTCGAACTTATTGAGTCGGACAAAATGTGGATCTTTACAGGTGGAAAACGAAGTAAGATTTTTTGCAAAATAAAATCTAAGATTGTGAATATTTTAAAAAAAAATCTGCTCTTTTTGGAAAAATTAAATTTGGCGAAAAATACAAAACTTGGATAAGATAGTTAACCCCTCCGATTTCAGAGGTTGTAAACCGCAGATCATGTGGTGGTGTGGCCATGTTATCAACATCGAAGACACCAGAAAGCCAAATTACAATAAGAACCTCGCATGGGATTTATTCATATACACGGATTACGGTAAATATTAGTTTGGATTGTTTCTTTTTTACTTTTTTTTTCTTCTTCAGCCTGTATATCGGCAGTCTACTGCTACATATCAATGTTTGCGGTGTATTCTCATTAACCGGTGTCGAAGCTTTTTGAAACCACCGGGACCAATAAGCTATTTTGTGATTTCGATACCTTGTGCTGAGGGCGAAGAAAGTGCGATTGAATGGCGCAGAGACACACACCTAGAAGGCTGCAAGCCCATATCCGAGTCATTAGTCGATGGGGGTTCGCCACGAATTCCGCCTATGTTTTCGGTGGGAGGGTGGCGCACTCTTCTAGAAGGGTCGAGTGATCATGGAAGACCAGATGCATTACGTGATACTTCTGTCTACATGATTGTCAACGCCGAAAACGACCCCGTCTATATCGGGAAGACAAATGCTCTAGGGACTAGACACCGACAACACCGACAGTCAGGGATGCTTTCAGCAGGTGGCCGGATGCTGGTACCCGTTACAGGCTTGACACACGACGAGGCTCTCTGTGTAGAATGCGTACTTCATGTCGGTGCCAGAGACAATTTGGGATTTAAGTAATTTGTTTTTTAACATTGTTTTTATATTACATATTTAATTGTTAAGGCTGGAATCTGGGGAGTCGACCAACATTGATGATTCGGAATGGTTGAGTGGCGCACGGGACTTTGGCCTTGAATTAGATGTCCTTGGTGCTGAATTGGTCAACTGGATTACGCAACCAGAGGAAACTGGATTAGGCGGTTATCAATATGAATGCAAAGAGGGTGACTTTCTCTGGGATCGATTTCGCGCAGTATAGTAGAGGTCAGTTTGAAAATTTTATGCATAGGGCTGATCTTGAATTTTTTTGGCCTTTTTGATTATTTATTTACTTCCTCATCTTATACATTGTATCTAGGATTCTGGGGAAGACGGGCAGGTTAGTATGTGGCGACAGCATAAGATGGGCGGACAATGATGTTACTTTGACGGTCCCGATCTTATCAGTTTCAATGATCAATTTAACCAAGTTTTCCATTTATTTTTGATTAAAGGATCGCAAATGAAATACAATTTATTTTATTGTATTAATACTAATGTATTAATACTCAGAAATATGATGGTCAACCCCAAAAATTTAATGCGGAATATGATTAGCATTTTTGCTTGTAAATTGTCAATTTGTAGCTTCTCAATTTGGTGGGAAAATTGATGTAACAAAATGGGAAAAATCTAGAAAAATTTTCTTAACTATTAACTGTACTTTCTTAACTATTAATTTACAATTACAATTTCATTAGTAAAAGGTAACGATTTTCTACCGTAACCCCTTGGTTCTCTAGAGTACCGTAACCCTCTTACCTCTTCCATGGGATCTTCCTCCTCCTCCCCTTCCTCCTCATCTTCTTCCTCGTTCTCTTCCTTCTTTCCTTCCGCTTCCATTTCTCTCCTCCGCTTCTGCTCTTCCGCTTCCGCATTCTTCCGCTTCCGCTCCTCTTCCGGAGGCTCATCCTCTTCTTCCTCCTCATCAACTACATCCTCCGCTTGTCGCTTCCGGGGTCTTCCCCTCCGCCGCTTCGGTCCGTTGTGCTGAAAATTTGAAAAAATTATTTAAAATAGGTATGAAATTTTGATCTTTTAAAATTTGGTGGCCAAAAATTAAACAGAAAAAGGTGACTAATCACTGTTTTAGCTAAAATTAAAATTTTAATGATATCTCTTACTTGTTAGTTTATTTTTTGACCATTTTTCTTGATAAAATTTTCTTTTAAAATAATAAATTAATATTTAAAAAAATTACGGAATTTGCGGAATTTGCCACCGTCGTTGCCGCCTTGGGGGGTTGTTGTCTGAGGAGCGGCGCTGAAGATCCACCACCGACGGATGGGCTAACGGAGGACGAGGTGGAAGAGGACGCCGTGGTTTTCGACGATGAATTGGCTGTGGCAACTGCTAGCTGCTTATTGCTAGCGGGAGGAGAGCTGCTAGCAACCGTAACCGGGGTTGGTAAAAGCGAGTCGGAGATGCCGCTGTCGGAGGAGGTCAACACCACGGATGGGGTGGCGCCATCTATAATAAAGGTTTAGGTTCATTTGCAAAATTAAGGCCTAAGCCACTTCAAAAAAACCGCAAAAATGTGGATGTAAATCCAATATCTTCCCAAAAATTCATTACATAAGTCCAATTCAACCGGCGTGCAAATTACATGACATAATGCCTCCAAAATTTCAAAAAAAAAGTGCCTGGGTCTAGTTTGCATTAAAAAATCGTCTAAATGTCAAATATACTTAATTCATCATCCTAAAATTCTATATATTCTTTTTTTTCAAAAAAAAAACGAAATCGGACACCTCTTAATTGGCCAAAAGCATAGATTTTACCAAAATTTTCAGAAAATTCCTACCTCCTTTCTTTGCCGGCATTCGATCCAAGGACCCGTCGGTACCGACATGGTTGTGTTGCGGGTCCTGCTGCTCCGTCTCCCTGTTGTTGTTGTCCCGCTCGATGCGTTTCCGGCCTCTTTTCCGTGGACCATTCGTTGTTGCCGGAGGACCCAAACTTGCACAGGTTGTCGTTGTTGTAGTGGTTGCGCTACGTGTACTGCTCGCCCCACTTGGGTTACGATGTCGACCGGTAGCAGCACCAACGGCAACAGAATTGCTCATCTAAAGTTGCGCAACTTTGATTAAAATTTTTATTTTTCAGAATTTAAATTGGCGCAAGTGAAAATTTTTGAAGGTTCTTTCGCGGGATTTTCGAAGTTTTAAATCCCATGGATTTGGCAATTTTTGTGGTGTGCGGTTCGGACTCGGTCGTTTCATCCCCACCGATTCGTCCCCGCCGATTCATCCCCCACGATTCATCGCCGCCGATTCATCCCTGATATTATTCATCCCCCACGATTCATCCCCTACGGTTCATCGCCCGTTGTTCTAGGGTCGTTTCATCGCCCAATTGAAATAATTTTTTTGCAGGCCACAGATTTTCCAAAAAATTTTCACAGGCCTAGGATTTTCAAAAATTTTCAAAGGCCTAGGTTTTCCAAAAAATTTTCAGAGGCCTATATTTTCCAAAAAAAATCAAAGGCCTAGGATTTTCAAAAATTTTCAAAGGCCTAGGTTGTTCTAGGGTCGTTTCATCGCCCATTTTTCCTTACCAAAAAAAAATTTTTTCTTAAGAGTAGCCTACATATAGAGGCCTCTGAAATTTTTGGAATTTCGAATATCCAAGGTCTCTGAAATTTTTTGAAATTCTGAGCCTCAACTTTTTTGAAATTCTAAGCTCAATTTTTTGGAAAACCTAGGCCTTTGAAAATTTTTGAAAATCCTAGGCCTGCGAAATATTTTTGGAAAATCTAGGCCTCTGAAAATTTTTTGGAAAATCTGTGGCCTGCAAAAAAAATTATTTCAATTGGGCAATGAAACGACCCTAGAACAACGGGCGATGAACCGTAGGGGATGAATAATCTCGGGGATTAATCGGTGGCGATGAATCGTGGGGATGAATCGGCGGGAACGAATCGGTGGGGATGAAACGACCCCCACCATGTGCGGTTCAAAGTTTTGGCGCAATTTTTCTTTTTTTCCTTAGCTTTGAAATTTCGACAATTTTGAGATGTCCATGGTGGATTTTTTCGAATTTTCGCTCCAAAATTTTTTAGCTTAAATATTATAATATTTTCTATAGATTTTGAATTCGAAATTAATCAACCCTTTGAGGCATTAGAAGTTTTTACCTATTAAAGAAATTGAATAAATTGCATTCTTTTTCAAGGTGCTTTTCGAAGTTCCGATTTTTTGTTGATTTTTTTTGCTAAATTTTCAGTTTTTGAGAGTTATCAAATTTTTTAACCATTTTTGTTGAATAAAATGAAATCAATTTCTTATAGCTTAGGCTTACATGCCGATGATGACTGCGCAGTGACAGGGTTCTGCCCGTGCCGCCGCTGCTTCTGTCCGGTGACGACGTCGTTGTGGATTGCGGGTTGTAGTGGAGTTTGGTAGTAATTTTGTCGGTTTTTTATGGACACAAAAAATGAAGAATAATATAATGCGGATGCGGATAAATGGATGGATGATGATGTCACCGGGTTTGGGATGAGTAGCACGAAAATGGAAGCGAAGAAGGGTGTTGTGAGGGAAGTGCTGAACAGGGTAAGAGTTGGTTTACAATTTATAGTACGGTAATCGGTAATTGAACATGGTAAGGAATAATCTATATATCGATATAGTACACCCACACTTGATGATGTATGGATAACTCATGTAGTGTAGATACGGTAAGGAAAATTGATTTTGGTAATACTAAAATCCAGGGAGGGTGTTTAAAGAAATAAAATCACTTTAATTAAGTGAATAGCTTGTGTTTTCGTGAAGTAGCTAAAAAAATTCTACTTGATTTTGCGTGAAACATATCTGCCATTTCCCTGAATTTCTCTATTTTGCAATTTACTAGACGTGAATTATTTCCCATAAGGAAATAATGATAAGAAAGACATAGCTTATTCCGTGAATTACGTGATCTCATAATTTTATCATTATCACGTAAATTGTTTTCAACTAGTTCCGTGAATTTGCTGGCATTGTTTTGGTATTGTTTCCGTGAAATTTTTTAGTTTTACATATTTTTACGTGAATTTGTTCCGTGAGTGAATTCCTGAGTGAAATCCTAATGTTTCCGTGAGTTAACGTAAATCTCTATATGTGAAACATTTTTTAACTTACTTTTTCTGTTACATCCGTCTTGCTACTGTAGCAAATTACGGCTGCTATCAAAGGGTCAGGGGATGATCAAAAGCTTGTTGGCAGTGTTGACTGTTGAGGACGATGCGATTCTGCTGCAGTTATGGGGGCGAAATTGGAGTTAAAATGATCGGGGAAAATAGGACGGACGGGAGACCTGAAAATCAGAAAAATATATTTATTAAAAATAAATAAAAACGCGAGAAAAACGAACATTCGTTATAAAAATGATGAAAAAGGGAAAAGGAAGAAAAATTAATGGAAAATGAAGCGAGAAATTTATTTATGATTAAATTGATTTGAAATTGCTTTAAATTTGGAAAACGAGAAAATGAGAAAAATACCAAAAAATCGATATAAATGAAAAAAACGCCCAAATGGACACGGGACAGGTGTGGAGACAATGTAAGAAGGGGCCGATCTAATACCAAAACAAATTTTGTTTACGCGATCGGTCCTCCGGTCCATCATGATCTATGGGATACTGAAAACAAATGTTGGGTGAGTGGTGGGCAGCAGCAGGTGGGGGAATGGATCACGTGAATCGTAGATCACGTCGGAAATGGATTAATCGCCTAACCATGTAATGTCTGATGGGAAGGAAGCGGATCATGGGAATTTCTATGTAGAAAATCGTATTCCATGAGAATAATGCTCCCCCGAGAACATGGGAACAAAAATGGGATTCGTGAACAAAAATTCATGGTCCGGGAATGATCCCTTAGGAATGGCCCTAATAGTCGCTGGTCCAAGAAGGGTCTTGCTGTCAAGAATGACCTTTATATACAAGAACAATTCCGGACTTTGGAAAAAGTTCCGGGAATGATCTGGCCAGAGTTTGGGAACGGTACTCAACTTCCGGGAACAGTCTCGGGATCCGGGAATTGTCCCAAAAGTTCGGGAACAGCTTCAGGGTCTAGGGAGGGGTCCCGAAAAAATGCGGGAACAGTCTAAGGTATCGGGAATGGTCGAGGAATCTGGAAATGGTCCCAGGGTCCGGAAACCTTTATCACACATAATAATAATAACTAACAATAAAATAACTGTGGATTCCTCGTCAGATTATCATACATATTACGATTCTCTCTCAAACACAACAAAAACAACAATATAAAGTAGGAAACGGCGGCGGCTGGCATTTGCCAGCTTTCCGCAACAAAAATGGTTGTTGTTTACGCTAAAGGACCATCCGTCGAGAGTGAGCAATGATGTGGTGGTCACTCCTACACACACATTACATTGTTTACGCCTTTCGTCCTGTCTGGAGCAGAAAAAAACGTAATAAGCACCCTCGATGGTGGTAGAGAAAAAGACAAAAGTGCATTAGGGACGCGAAATAGCATGGGGCCAGACAGGCGGGCCGAGGCGAAATAGTACACAATGTGCAGAAGAAGGATACAAAAAGCACATGGTCAGTAAGGCAGAGAAAGATGAAATAGCATGTGGCCAAATGGTCAGAGAAAGGTAAGATAGCATGTGGCCAAATGGTCAGAAAAAGAAAATAGCACGTGGTCAGACAGCTAAACAAATGATAGAAAACATGTGGCCAGACAGAGAGCGATAAAAGTGCATTAGGCGGGGAGAGAGATTTGGCCACTCCCGATTCCCGAGCCCCCCCCCCCCCCCCGTCTGGGCCCCGTCTGCTCCAGCTGCTAAGGGCCATTTGTCCCAGATTTGTCTGGACGGACATTCGATGATGTAATGTGGAAAGCAAAAAAGGCTTATTAACGGATTTGGCCCGAAAAATCTAAGGGGCCTAGTACATGCAAAAATTCTAAGATGGCCAAGTTGGATGTGTAGGAATAACAAACGGAAAAAGAAGTACGGAAGGACTTGGGGGATTTAATCCGAATTTTTGGGAGACTTAATTCGGGTTTTAAAAATCCGAAAAACCATGCTAGGGCGCCTAGAAAACAGATTCTAAAAAGAATAAATTTGAAAAATAAGGGGGATAGGTAGGTGATAAGAAAAGCTAGGGGGGATTAGACTTCCTTGAAATTCAAAAAACATCAAGCTAGTACATAAAAACTACATGTTGATTTCTAAAAAGGTGCGCTTTAAGAAGTAAAGGAGATAAAGCATCTAGAGGCAAGGATTAAAACCCTTCGGAAAATTCGGAGAAAAATTCATTCGTACGGGGCTTAACACATGAAAAAACTAAGGTGACCAAATTAGACTTATCACTCATCAGTTAGAGTGAGAAATTTAGGGAATTATATGCCAATATTAGCGGAACCGGAACAAACCACCAATATTCAAGAGAGTTTTCGCTTCAGAAAATGTTCTTATAAGGGCCAATTTTTCGCAATTTTTGCTTGAGGGGATTCCCTTCGGCAGCGGTGGCGGCCAGGAATGGACGTTTGGATGGACGAAACGGAACGGCCCAGACGGTGGGGGAGAGATAAAGCATAAGAGGAGAGAGATAAAGCCCCTAGGGGAGGGGGCCGATGCCCAAAGGCACACACATTCCTTCAGCCGGGTCCCTAAGGCCGCGGAACGGCCCGGACGAGAAAGAGAGAGAGAGAGACAAAGCCGATAGAAAGATAGAGAGAGATAAAGCGCAAAAAGAGAGAAAGTGAGAGAGACAAAGCCTATAGGGAAAAAGGTCTCCGGAGGACCGCCGGTCGGCTGTCCGCTGATGGGCAAAATGGAAGTGAGGCCAACGCGAGGAGAGTAGAAGAGTAGCCCGCCGGGGGGAAAGCACACGTCCACCCCCAAAGCAACGAAACGATGAGTGTTCACGTCCATGAAGAGTGTTTGGCATTTTCAGAGCAGGGACTCGATGGATGAGGATGAAACATGGTACTATAGTCCCAGAGTGTTAGAACGTTTGCAATATTAAGCGTTAAAAACTGCCACTTTGGCCTATAGGATTGGAAATTTTTTAAGCCTTACTAGATCAAAAATCAAAAGACAAGTGCGCAAAAATTATGCTCATTTTTTGTAGAAAAATCTTTTTTGGATTCCCTAGAAAATCTAAAAAAATTTTCCCCAAATTCCGACAAAAAATTATATCAAAAAAAACTTTTTTGCGCATATTTTGATTTGATTTTTTTTAATTTTGGCATGCAACAAAAAATTTCGGATTAAATGGGGATTTTTTAAAGTTCTAGCATCATTCCCAACAAGTTGCCTAAAAAATTGCAAAATTCTTTAAGTTTGACCGATAGAGCACCTAAAACTTTTTCTTTAAATCGTGATCGAAGGAGTGGAACCTGAACTTTTGGTTGGCTCTCTTCTTTCTTCGGGTCCAACACAAAACACATAAAAGAAGTGGGGAGAAGACCCACACGAAATGATATAAAATTTTGTCCGACCGAATGGGAGAGAGAGAGAAATTGGACCTGGCAAGGGAGAGAGAGAGAGAGAGGCCAAATCACACGTGATCACCAACCAACCATCCACCTCACATCACATAACGTGAATTTTGTGAATGGAGAGGAAGGGGAGGGAAGGCCAAAAATGGAAATTTTGAAATTTGGCGTAGTGGTGGACACGGCGAAAAGAGATAACGCGATTGAGAGAGAGACAGCAGAGGTAGAGAACGAGAGAAATGTGATCATCGTGATCAATCATAATCTTTGTCTGACACGTGGGGCCAAGACCAATGACCCACCATCATCCCTTCCCATGGTAAGGGCATTCTCGGGCGAACCGATCATAAGGCGGACCATTTTGGAGGACAATAGTGAATTTGACAAAAGGAGAGAGAGAGAAAGAGATTGAGAGAGATTTTAAGAAAAAGGGAGAGAGAGCGAGAAAGAGAAGAGGGAGAGAGAGGAAGAGAGAGATTTCACTAATTCTAATTTTCAGAAAGACCATTGGCTTTTAGGGTATGGAAATCGGGGAAAAATTAATCTGGATAGCTTTCAGAGGAAGAAAAAAATGAAAAATAGAGTGAAGAGGGCGAGAGAGAGAAAATTTCAGAAAGTTTTCGCTTTTCGAAAAAGAAATAAATGTTTTGGTTGGACTACCCAACAAATGACCTTAGGCATGCACGAAGGATCTAAAATTTTTCCTGATTTTTCATTTTAGAAATTTTCAAAAAAAAATTGGCCTTCTATTATGAGGTAAAAATCGGACAAAAAATGAGGAGATGAGGATTTTCATCCTCCTTTTCTCAATGTTCGATCGGGGCGGGGGGGGGGCGGGAAACGAACGGCGGACGTGGAATGGATGGATGATGGGTGGTTGGTTGAGGTTAGTTGGTGGGGGGTCCGTCCGTCCGGTTGGCCGATTCGATTTCCTCCTCCCTCCCTCTCACCTCGAGACTCTCGAGGGGGGGAGAGACAAATCGCTGTCCTCGAGAAATCTCTCTCTCTCTCTCTCTCTCTCTCTCTCTCTCTCTCTCTCTCTTTGGGGAGGGAGAGAGAGAGAAAAGGCAAAAACGTAAAAAGACGAAAAAGAATGGAAATGGTCGCCACTTCCCCCACCACCACTTCCCCCTCCTCTGCCCACGACCAATCGGCTGGCCCAACTGACGCACGCAAGCCACGCGTGACGCACGCGTCAGCCGGCCCTTGAGGGACTAAGGGCACTTTTTGGCCAAATTTTGGGGGGATAGAGAAGCAGAAAACAGTGAGAGGGTGTGAAGGGTAGAGAAAGGACCATTGGAGGATAGAGAGAAGAGAAGCTGAAGGAGGGTGAGAAATAGTGGATGAAAGATGACGGAGGAGCAGATAGGGGCGAGAGAATGTGAGTTAGGGAGAGATGAAGAAAGAAAAGGAGGACTGGTTGGCCAATGTCTAGGGTCTGGTTCTGGTCACCCACCGTGGGCTGGGCCCCAAAGTCCACCCACTACCAGTTGAGTTAGAGAAGCAGAGAAAGGGCAGAGACGCAGAGGAAGAGGGGGGGACACATTGTTGAGTGTATGGCCTATTCTGTTGTGTTCCCCGAGTGCTTCTTCTGCTGCTGGCTGGCCCATTCACTTTTTTTGTGGCGTCCTGTTCACGTTGGCCGGCTGTCTCCTCACCGCCGGTCTGCGTCTCTAACCTCGCCAGTCTGCTTCTATATCCATGCATTGTCTCTGAGTTTCTCTGCTTCTCTCGCCCTGTGCATGCTATCTCGCCTTTCTCTACCCGTATACCTCTCTAGGCGCAGCCAATGACCATTAACTCTCTCCTTTTTTCTCGCTTTCCTTAACTCTCTGCTCACTTTACCGCAATCTCTATGGTATCTCTGCCTTCCCGCATCAAACACTATTTCGCCTCGAATCTCATTCTCTGGCATAGCCCGATGGCCAAAGGGCAAACGGCTGGCCAGTGAGCAGCCGGTTGTGGCCTAGGGCCATTCGGTCCGCTGCTGATGGAATGTCCCCCTCCCCCCACCAAAGGGACCAACATAAAAAATGTTGCGTCGCCTATGGGAGCCGAACCGGTGTCAATTTTCGCGGGATGACAAAAGGATTAGCCACTAAGCCATGGAAGTCATCGAGGGTCCACCCCTGCTGGAATCCTAGGTCGTAAAGCTCAACCTTATCTCTTAACCTCAAATTAAAATCTAAGTACCGAAAGGGAATCGAACCTGGAGCCCTCTGGTCATGTTCTTCCTTCTATCCATTGAGCTATGCTATCCCCCCCCCCGAGTTCCTCCTCTCCTCAAGGGTCGGAGTAGTAGAAACTAGAAAATGGGGAGGGGGGACGAAGGGTCCTCGTCCCGTGACCGTCGTCCTCGTTGTCCAAACGAACAAAAAAAGAAGGAAGGAGGAAGGGGCAAAAAGAACCCGTGAAAGGGCGGCGGAAAGGACGACCAAAACGGCCATTTGGTGGAGGACGAGGTCCCTCTCGTCATTTGATGAGTGAAAGACGATATGTAAGTATGTGGCACATGTCCCCCCAAATTCCGAGGGGCCAACAAGTGGAATGAAATATAAAAAGAAACAAGCAAAAAATTGGTATTTTTATATTCCCCGTCCCCGGTTTTCGGGGGCCATCAATCGGGGAAACAAGTAAAAAATTAATATTTATGTTCCCTGTCCCGGTTTTCGGGGGCTAGGAATCGGGGAAACAAGTAAAAAATTGATATTTTTCCCTGCCCCCGGTTTTCGGGGCCATGAACCGGGATTCTCCCTCGATTTAAGGGGTCGTGAATCGGGAACAAAGTCGGGTACCCTGCTCGAATTTGACCTCTCTAACTCGCTACTCGCGGGGGCAGACTCATGGTTCATGAATTATTCGAAGTTTGAGAATTGAAGGATTTTGACTAAACTTTGTGGACCAAAATTTTCGATCCATATTATCAGCGAAATAGTGTGCCGATCGAAGAGACCGCGATATATGTAGAGTGAAAGGAACAGCGAAATAGTGTACCGATCGGGAAGAGAGATAAAGAAAAAAACAGCGAAACGAAATAGCGCATGAGGAACGCATGCATTGCCACAGGCCAGAGAAGGCCGTGGAATGGACACCAACCAGCCAACAACCCATCGGAAAAATGCCAACAAGAGTCTTCTCTTGTGAGAGAGGGTTTTGTCTCTCCGCGTTAGTCAGCCGCCGATGTGTGCCGAACGGACGGACGGCCAATGGTCTCCTCCTCCTCAGCAGGGGAACATAGCAACCAAAAAGAGAGAGAGAGATAAAGCCATTGGACAGGGAGAGAGAGAGGGAGGGACAAAGTCCCTGAGGCGTGAGAGGACCGTCGGTCGGACGGCCGCGGCAAAAACAATGAAGAATGTGTGCCCTTCGTCCCCCTCCTCCTCCTCTCCTATGGAGGCGATTATGAGGTCTTTTGATATTTTTGGGTGACCATGATTTGAAAAAAAAACCAAAAAATCGAACCATGGGTTCGAAAAATTTCAAAATTTGTCGAAAAAATGGCCAAAATGTATGAAGAATGAAAAAATTGGATTTGAAATTCCAAAATTGGGCTTCGAAAAGTGTGAAAATGGTCTAAAAATGAGTAAACGGCTACAAAATTTCGAAAATCGGGTCTGTTAAGTATGAAATGGTCTGAAAATAACCCTTATATACGTGAAATTAGGTAAAAAAAGTGTGAAAAGCGTATAATTAATTGGGTGATTGTTCAAAGCATAAAAAATAAAGGAGCCAACTGAGGTCATACCCTGAGGCTATTTGATGAGACTGATCACCACCGGCGATCGACAGAGGAGAGGGGCAAAAAATATCTGATCAGTAGTTGGAAAAAGAGGAATAACATTGAAGAGAGAGAGAGTAAGAGAGAGAGAGACAGAGAGGGAGAGAGATAAAGAGAGAGAGAGTGAGAGAGGAGAAAGAGAGAGAGAGAGAAATTCTGATCGGCTGAAGAGATCAGAGAGGATGAGAAAACAGAAAATTCTGATCATTAGTGATTGGAGAGGATGAGAAAAACTCTGATCTCTCTGGCGCTCAAAGAGAGATAAAGAAAGGGTTACTGATACAGTAGTGATCAGAGGGACGATCAAAGAGAGATAGAGCTTTCTGATCAGTCCGAAAAGCTAAATCAATCGTGATCAGAAGGAAAGAGTTTTCCGATCATCGGGAAAGCGAGAGACAAATTCTGATCAGTGGTGATCAGAAAGTGAAAAGAGACAATTCGTGTTATGTAATCTTTCGAGAGGAAAATGGGCACACAGAAAAGTGAAAAGATGGTCAACAAACAATCGCATAAAATATGTCAATAGGAGGGGGGAGGGGAGGTGATCGGTCGGCGAACGGACCCTTCCCCTCCCCATTTTTGCTATTTTATGATGGGTTGTAGGCCCAAAGGTGTCCGTTCTCTGTCTTCTCTACCCTCTTGCATACTATCTCGCCTTGTTCTCTAAGTGTCTGCCCAGGCATTATCTCTGGTTTCCAATTGACATTCTGTGGACTATCTCGCCCTTTTCCACTGCTTCTCTGGCCCATAAGCATGTTCTCATGGTCCCATGTACTATTTCGTTGTCCCTCTGCCTCTCTATCCTGCACTATTTCGTTTTTCTCTCTCTGACTCTGCTCTCCTTTGCTGATGGACATTATCGGAAAAACGGAGGAGGCCAAAGGCCAGCCGGAACGGACGGACAGGGGGAGGGAGGGACGACGGAACGGACGGACCCTTGGGGGGTCCGGCTGGCAGAAGGGAGTAGGAGATAGTGAGAGAGATAGGAAGAGTGTTAGAGGGAAAAAGAGAATTGGAGAATGGGAGAAACAAGGGAAAGGTGGTCAGAGAAAGAAAAGGCCATTTGGGAGGTTCCGAAGATTAGAGAATTATAGGAGGGTTTTTTAGAAATTTGCTCAAAGCATATTTTGAACCGGCAACCTTTTCGTTGGAGAAATTAGAGCATTATCCGGTGCTGGGACGTTAAAAAAAAATTCGCCAATGTGGGCGTTAAAAAAATCGCCAATGCGGCCAGTCTGGCCGAAAGCTTTTTTGTTAGACTTGTTAGACAAAAAGTATAAAAGGCAAAGTTGTGCAGAATTTTATGCTGATTCGAATGGTATAAAAATTATTTCGAAATTCGAACAAAAAGTTCGAAATTTTCCTGAAATATCGAAAAATACAGTCTTTAGATTACAGTCTTTTACTGGCCGCATTGGAGATTTTTTTAACGCCCACATTGGCGAATTTTTTTTAACGTCCCAGCACCCATTATCCGCCAAACCAAAAGCGTGAAAGGATCACTAAAATGCTTTGTAACATGTGGAATTGAACCGACAGACTCTTTTCATGGAAAACTAGGCCACTAACCATTGAGCCATGAGGGTGAAAACGCGCATTTCTATGCACCCAAATGGATCCAAACCGATGGTTGCCTTTCGTGGGAGGCACTCACTGAACCATTAAATTAAATAAGAGGTAAGAGGGGGGGGGGGGGGG
>LDKF01001399.1:30334-45820 GCA_001026735.1 Rotylenchulus reniformis
CAACCCCGCTTCTACCCCTGTCCCCGCCACTACCCACATCCCCGCTCTACCCGTTCCCGTTTCGGAATACAATTTGTAGTGGAAGGTCCCCGATTTCACCCCCGGTTTTGAACCTTATCTCCCGTTTTCACTCGTGTCCCCGCTTCTACTTTCGTTCGTCCCCGCTTCTGCCCACTTTCCCTTTTTACCCCGTTCCCGTTTCAATTCCCACTTCTGTTTAGCCCCCCGCCTTTCTATCTCCATTCCGTCCACGTTTTATCACACTCACCCCTTTATCCCGCTGTCCCCGTTTCCGTGTTTATTGTCCCCGTTTTCACCCACCGTCCCCTTCCCCCGGCGGGGAGGATTGCGCAACGCGCGGGGGCCATCCCGCCGCGATTGTTTGCGCTCCGCCGCCGCCGCCCCGCCAGAAACCGGAAAGCGGACGAATGGGGGAGGAATGGGTGAATGGACGAGGGACGGACATAAAAAATTGGCGGGGAAGTGGAGACAATATCGGGGTGGCGATAGAGTGTGGAAAGTGAAGAGAAAGTGGCAGAGAAAGAGAAATATGGCCTTATGGCCTACCATCAGTGGAACTTTGGAGGATAATTATTTTTATGTACATCCATAGGGTACGGTAGAACTATGCCTGAGTTACGGTAGAAACCGGTCTGATTCTATCCGAAAATTATGGTAATCTTGGACAATGCGTTATCGTAAGCCCCGCTCTCTAGGTTACGGTAATCACCTCCCCGTCGGTAGTCCATCTTGATGGCTACCTACCAGCTCTCCATGCATACTGTACTTTGCTTAATTTTTTGTTTGAATAATGGAAATGTATTTTCCTATCCTATGCTATTTTTCTGTCTTTAATGCGGTAGAAAGATGGGTTGTAATGATTTCTCGCGGCTTTTACGCTGGTTTTTTAAGGTTTTCGAGGGTCAGGGTCTGTGATTTTTGCAATATCTTGAACCCATGGAGCTGCTTTTCGGATTTTGATGGGTCATTTGGATTTTCGCGATTTCCGAAGCCTATGAGTAGAATTTTGTCAAATTTTCAAGGGTTATGGCTTGTAGATATTCGCGTTTTTCAGGGTCTATAGAGCGAATTTCGTTTTTCCAAGGGTCATAGCCTGTTGGATTTTCATGATTTCGCCATCCTCATCCTCCTCATCATCCTTTACGTGAGTGGGTGAGTGATTTTGAGGGACCGACCGCTCATCATCCTCATCGCTTGTCCCGTCCGTCGTTCGTCCGTCCGCCGGTCGGGAATCGCAGCAGCGTTGTATTATTGTGTGTTGTGCTGTGTGTTTGTTGAGGGTGAAAGTGCTCGCCCCTCTCGCCGGTTGGTCCCCATCCCCCCATTATGTATTATATTTTCCACGTCCCCTCCCTCCATCCTCCTCCGTCCTCATTTCACTTTTGTACAGACTGGACCAACCGGCGGGAGGCGGACGAGCGCCGATCGGGCAAACAAAGGCTCTCCTCCTCCTCCGTCCTCCGGAGGAACGACGAGGACCACGATTTGGGTAAACGTGAAAATGGAAAAAAAGAAATAAAGGGGATCTGGCAGCCAGATCTCCAAAAATAGACCACAATGGGGAGGTTGATTTCAGCAGGATAATCTTGAGGGTCCAGAAAACTGGATTTCCGCGATTTCGGAGAGCAGTTGAGGGCCGTAATGGAAGGTTGAGAATTTTCACGATTTTCAATTTTTATGATTTCCGGGAGCCGAAACCCCCTGGATTTAGAAAAAGGACATTTGGTCACTTATTTTTCGCATATTTTTGCGGCTTAAAGAATGCTTTTCAAGCATAGAGCTTGTTTTACACGATTTTAGGGCCGGAACTCGACGTTCTAGATTTTTGAGATTTTTCGTGAGTTTCTTTGGAAATGTATGATCCGGGTTTTTGGATTTTTATTAAGGCTCAGGGCCTAAATTTTTTAGGATTTCGAGGGCCATTTGTATGTAGTTGGGATTCCATTATCAAAACTTCTTGTGATTCCAAGACACATGGATTGAATTTTCAATATTTTAGAGTGTCATGACCTAAATTTCCATGGTTTTCGGAGTTCGCGAACTGATTTTTCCGGATTTCCAGGGGCCTAAGCCTGTTTTTCCGGGGCCAAGACCCATCAGGTTTTGTTCCCAAGGAAAAAGTTCTTGGGATTCCGAGGATTTTAGAGAGCCAGTATTGAATTTTTTGGAATTGTCGGAGTCCGCGACCTTAATTTTCGACGATTCTAAGTCCATGGCCTATATTTTCGGAATTTTCAAGGGGCCTAGGCTTGATTTTCCATGGGCCAGGATTCACCGGGTTTGTTCCCAAGAATGATGATGGCCCCTGCCTCTGCTGTTGTTTGCCTCCAAGAATAAACATACATTAGATAGGGCCACAAAAATAACCATCACACACACATAACAACAATGGATAATGGGGGACAAAAATAGGTCGTCGGGCCACAGGAAAAAACCGGACAGGACAACCAGGTCGGGTCTCGGGAATGGTGATCATGATCGGTGATTGATCACGGGAATTGGGGTGCAATTATGGTGTTGCCCGATCACGAGCATGATGATCACGATGAATCATGGCATGATAATTGGGCCATACAACAATAATAATAACCAAAAAAACATGGCTTTACCGTCTTATAACCATGAGGATGGGATGAATTTAGCAGAAAATACCGTATTATTAATCTATTAAGACCCCACTTCCCATTAGGAGTCCACCCTCCAGTAGACCCTTCTCCTCTGTAGAAACTCTAGTGGAAACCTCTAATAGACCCCCCCCCCTCAACAGAGGGAATGAAAAATGAGACCCCATGGGGTCCTAATAGATTTTATGTGTTACAAGTGTGATCATGGACAGGTTATTAGTAAAATAGTTTCGGCTTGATCTGAATTTTAGTGCCAGTTTGCCACATTATGACGGTTGTGGCCAACAACTATCAAAATGAATGTGCACTTCTAGGACATGTGGCCAAGATTACAGTAAAATGTTGTGAAAATGACCAAAATTTGGAGAACTTTTAATCAACTAATCATGGGTTATAGTGGCCAATTTTTTTGTCAAAATAAGTGATCATGGACGGGTTATGAATAAGTTCTTTCCAGGAATATGACCTGGCCCAGAAACATCTTGTCAAAATTATCCCCATAATCTTGGTAAGCTTTTGCCAAGGACATGAAATCAATGAAAAGATATTGCCACTAATCCTACCAAGAAAGAGCTTACCAAGATTACCTATAAAGGGAATTTGTCCAAGATGTCCAAGGTCGACCGATGGTAGGGATTTTTACAATGATTGCATGAGTGGAGAAGGCCAGACAAACAGTTCTATGTACAATACATTGTTGACAGACGCGGGGTCGAGACTGGAACAATGATGAATGGTGTGGTTGCGCAAATAAACAACGAAAAAATCTTACTTTCAGTGGGGTTTTCTAGGGGGCTAAGCACGCGGAAAACAATATTTTTTATAGGGAAGGGGGGTAGAAAATTTTGTTGGTTATGGTCAGAGGCTACCGTACCTAGTGACTTTTTACCCTGTAATTTTTATTAGGGTAGAGGGTGGATAGTGAAGTTTGTCCTACAATTTTTTGAGGATAGGGATTGGAATATAAGTCTGACATGAGGAGAACGGACAGTAAATTTGTTGTGCAATTTTATAAGGGGGGTTAGAGTAAGGACAGGGAAGTTGCCTTGCAACTTTTTGATGAGTAGAGAACAGGGAAGTTGCACTGCAATTTTTTGCGAATTTTGTAAAAATGTTGTGAAAAAATGTTGTACCAAGTTATTAAGTTCCAAATGATACAGATGTTCCAAAAAAAATTTTTTGATCAAGTTAGATCAATTTTTCGAGAAGAAAAATCTGCAGAAAATTAATTCCAATTTTTAGCCTCTGATTTTTCGAATTTCCTTCAAAAAAGTTTGAAATCGCCCTTAAAAAACATAATTTTAAAGAAATCGGAAAACTAAATAAAGCAAAAAATCAAGAAGTTTCTCTAGCAGGTTACCGTCCCTAAGTTTATAGTTTTTGACCAAATATTTTTTTAAAAAAAAGCGCTATAAATTGCATTTTATGGAATTATTTTTGTTTATTTTGCAACTTGAGGAACTCCAAAAAATTTTGACATAAAATTTATGAACACAAAAAGTTGCAGCGCAAATTGGTGGGCAACCCACGCAAAATGGTCCACTCGAAATGTGGAGATGAGGATTTGCACGGGGGGTCCAAGGCCATTTTGACCACCGGCATCGCCAATTTGAGTGGATGGAATAACTCGAGTCTATTCGAAAACAACACAATTTTCGGTCGCGGCCGCTGAGTTGCGCAACTTTCTCCTCTCGTCCGGTCGGTCGCCGGGCAACATTTTGGAGGAGTTGCGCGCGCGCCATTTTTTAATGGTTGATTGGCGAGCGAATGTGGGGGAAAGGCCGATTTGGAGGGGATTTGGGGGAGATGGAAGATGGAACTCGGAAGTTTTTTGAAGGACGAAAATCGAGAAATCAAAGAAATAATTTTATGGACTTCTTAGGCTAAAAACCCATTTTTAAAGGATTTTCTCATTTAAAACAAGGCTCAGAAAATTATAGAAATAGATCAAATGGTCTAAAAATGCAAAAAATGCTCAAAATGCTAAAAATGAATTCTGGTTTAGTTTGGTACAAGAACACTTAATAGCCAATTTATAAAACAAATTCAAAATTCAAGAATCTTAGAAATTTTCAAAAGCCAAAAAAACGCCCAAGCGTCCGATAAAATGGAATAGTTGGCCAAGCTATAGAGGTTTAATTTTCAGAATTTTAGGATCATTCTGTAAATCGTTAAAAGAAAAATGGAAAATAGGGCAAAAGTAGGTCCAGGAATCGCAAAAATGGAACTTTTGACCTGAACATAAAAAAATATTCTAAGGTCTGGTTCCATAAAAATATTCTAAGGTCTGGTTCCATAAAAATATTCTATGGTCTGGTTCCATAAAAATATTCTAAGGTCTGGTTCCATAAAAATATTCTAAGGTCTGGTTCCATAAAAATATTCTAAGGTCTGGTTCCATTTTTCGCAAGGGTTCAGAAAAATCACAATCACGAAAAGAAAAGGTCTATTTGGACAAGCTATGAACGAATGTTTCAATAATAAAAACTTTTGATCAAAAATCACTAAAAAAAATAAATTTGTTGGCCATAGGCTGGTCAACTCATGTACAATGTTCCATTTTCAAATTTCTAAGGTCAAAACTCTCCAAATAAAAAATCCAATAAAATGGGGAAAGAAAAAAGAGGAAATTGGACGCCGTCGTTCTGGCCACAGCAGTTTGGCCAACCTATGGACGACGAAGGAGGAGGAGGAGGAGGACGTGTTCCATTTTTCACGTCGTCCTCCGTCCTTTTCGCCATTTGATCAGCCGGGCCAGGGCCTAGCCCTCCTCCTCTCCTATGGAAGGGGCCATCTGTTTGCCCTTCATCCTATGCTCTGTTTGCTAGGGGCCAGCTCACCTCTCCCCCTCCATCGGCCGGAAAATCACGAGTTTTTGGAGGGCCAGGAAAAGCCGATGATAATGGAGGAGAGGGGACGAGGGACAAGGGGCCAGGCCACCCATCATCCTATGAGTCGTCGGACGGACGACGAACGCTGTCGACGGAAAGACGAAAGCACACCAATATACACATAGAGACATGGACGACGACGGCTGACTATGTGATCAGGCAGATCATGAAAGTGATCAGGAGTAATCAGACTGAGTGAGCGGAAAGGATCAAAGTGATCAGGGTGATCAATAAGTATGATAAAAGTGAACAAATGGGTGAGGGTGATCAGGGATGATCCAAAGAAGGTGAGTATGGTGGTAATCCATAGTGGTCAAAGTGCTCAATGGGTCCAAAATTGATCCATATGATCGAAAAATTAATCATTGATCAGAGAATCCTATGTAACTCATTGGAAGGATCACCATGGGGATCCATCGTGATCAGGAATTGGAGGGCCAGGAAAATCTGATGATGATGGAGGATGGGGAGGGACGAAGGAGGAGGGGCCAGGACACCTATCCTAGTCGACGAGTATAGACATAAAGACATGGAGCTATGTGATCAGGCTGATCACATAGCTCTACGCTGGGTGATCACGCTGGGGTGATCAGGAGGGATCAGTAAGGGTGAGAGTGGTCGGGATGATTGCGGAAGGCACAAAGTGAGATCAGGATGAGCGAATATGATCAAGGGTGATCGCCGGCGGGTGGATCAGGATGAGAGACAGTGACATAGTAATCAGAAAGATTAAGTTTGAACATGAGTGATCAATGTAGTCAGTGGGTATTGCTCGAGAAGATGCATAGATGATCAGGTTGAGCGGTATTGATCAGATTGGGTGGCAAAGATCACAGTAAAACTATTGATCAGTTGGATCGAAAGTGATCTAAGTAGTCTGAGTCAGAGTGATAAAAATGGATGCGAAAGGTCCAAAAATCGGAGTGGTAAAAAAATCGGAGTGATCAGGACATCCTATAAGTGATCGGAGGAGTAACCATGAGGAATCCGTGGCCATCAGAATGATCATATGTGCTCCAAATTAGAAGCGCTAAAATTTTTCAATGATCATACATAGGAGGAAAGTTCTAGGATGATCATCTAGTGTCATTTATAGAAGTGATTTGGCCTATGGTAGGTCGACGGATAGTGATCGGAATTCCATAGAACACATTTTTTGGATAATTTGGGCTGGATGGAGCCGATGGCGGTGAAGGAGGACGAGGGGCCACCTCAAGACCAATGAGTCGGATCGGCGAACGAACGCCCCCGGGAAGGGCCATACAAAGGTAGTGGAGCCTTTGTATGGCCCCTTCCAACAGAAAAATGGTGGCGAATGCTCTTGAAAATGGACGAATTTGTGTGGGGGGGGGGTGCTACAGGATATTGATCGATCTGTATTGCTCAGAAAGACTGATCAGATGGTTGTGTCTGATCGGAAGTGATCTTGAATGATTGGGGATAATGGGGACCGTCGAGAGACTGATCGGAAGGATTTTAATGAGAGTAATCGGAGCTGTTTATGCTTGAAAATGGTCAAAAAAGTGATCAAAGTGGCCGGAGCGATCAAATGGTGATCAGCAGCAGATTGGGAACAAGTGATCCGGACAATCAGTAGCTGATGAGATGATCTGTGTGGTTGCAAATGATCACGTGATCAGAAATTATGGATTCGATACCAGTTCGATAGGTGTTGATCGGGAATTTCGAATAGGTGAAGATGATCAGGGAGGATCCGAGAAGGTGGTGATCGAAGTGATCAGGAGATTTATAGTGATCATAGATCGGAGTGATCAGGAGGATTTTAGTGATCATTGATCAGGGTCGCAAGTGATCGGGCACAATTTGTTATGGTGATCGGGGAGGATGATTTGAGGGAGAGAAAGAGGGAGTTCAGGGTGGACAGAGTGATCAGGAAAATCGAAGGTGATCAGAAGAGATACTGATGAATATGATTGGAATGATCGGAGGCCTATCCATGGATCAGAGCGATTGGGCGAACGACCGTAATGATTTGTCCGTTTTCTCCGATTTTTGCGGAAAATTTTTCCATTTTTGAAATGATCGGGAAAAATGTTCGCCACTCATCAACATGGACGTCAAACGGACGGTGGATGGATGGATGATGAGCAAGCAATTCTGGGGACCCTTGGGGGATGACTGGACCCTTCTCTTGGCATTCCTTTTCCAGCAGGGTAAACCTTGGGGTGCTTTTCAATTTTAAAGCCTTGAATGTGGATAGTTTTCGAAAATTCAAAAAAAAATCATGGTTACTGGGTTGGTTTTCGAACAAAATAAAAGTCCACATGGTTAATGGCTGAAAAAAAATCCAAAAATCCCTAGGAAAAGGCGTATAGATTTTGAAAGGAAATTCCCAAAGGCCTGAGTGGTTGGTTTTCAAAAAAAGCTTCTTACGTAGCGTAAGTTTTTCGCGATTTCGCATTTTCCAAGTTTTTGGGTCGAATTTTTGACCAGTGGANCCTCCCCTCGGGGATGAGATGAGTGGGCTAGCCCCCCTTCGTGCAAAACTGGTCTTCCCCTCCGGAGAGAAGAAGAAGAAGATCCACTTCTTCCCCTCTGTCTGGAGTTGCGCAAGTTGCGCGGGGTTGCGGGGCAACTTCTTTTTAGGGAAAAAGAACACTTTTTGCGAGGGTCTCCTAATTTGGACAACCAATTTGGCGGACGGGGGGGGCAAGCTTAGGTATATGGACAAGTCCATTCAGCAACTTGCCCCTCGACCTGCAAAAAATTGCAGGGCAATTACATGGTCTTAAGATCACCATTGTGTGAGAGTTGGGACAATTTCAAATTTCTGGCTTTAGGGAGGCAACACAAGCATGTGCAGGTCAACCTGTGCGGGTTGTGTTGCATCTACATAATTGCGGAATAATTTTTTGACGGCCATTTGGCGCCGGAAAAATGGGTGAGGATGGACCAACCTTAGGACAGACAGGTCCATTTATTTTTTGGGAGGCAAGAACAACGTGCATGTCGACCTACGAAAATTTCGAGGCAACTGCATGGTTTGGTCTCTGTGGCGATCATCATCATTATTTTGGTGTATAAATTTGGCTTTTTGGAATAGCTTGCTTGAACCACGTGGTTCTGGAGCAACCTTTTGGTGTCCCTTTTTTGGACGACTAATTTTGAAAAAAACGAAAGCGATGGGAGGACCCTAACGACTAAGTTTTGTAGTAAAATAGAGTACAGTAAATATTCCGCTGGGCAAATCACATGAGCTGAAAAATTTTGCGGAGGATACCTAGTTTTAGTTTTGACTTTTAACATAACAAATGACTGCAAGACTCGCAATTTAGACCCGGGTATAGGATTTGCAGCAGAGTTGCATTTTCTATATAGAAGTAAGGTATGCATTAAGGTATAGGCTAGTAGAACCTGCATAACTTTGCAACCTATAGGACTGCACTTTTGGTATGGGTATTGCATGAGCTTCATTTTTTGGCATAGGAACGGAAGATTTGAAGGAGCTGGATTTTGTGGCAAAGGATTTAACTGATCTGCAGAGCCTGCATTTGAACATAAGGATCTGTAGGACATGCAATTTATGGTATGGGACCTGCAGGACCTGCAGTTTTGGTATGGGATTTGCAGGACCAGCATATTTGGGAAGGTCCAATTTGGACCACTCGGAGGGCGGGGACGGCGGCTAATTGGGCCCTCCAAAGGAGGAGGAAGTTGTGCGCGGTCCATTTAGTGGTGCAAGCGCGCTCGCACAGCGGGGAATGCATGCTTTCGGAGGGGGATCAGATCGCGACTTTGGGGGATCAGGTTCTTTGAAGATGCTGTCCCCCTGCCCCCGTGTGACCAATCGGCGGGGTGATCGCGCAACCTCGCGCAACCGGTTGCGTGGTTGCGCGCAACTCTTCTGTGTCCCCCCCCCCCAAATGACCGGTTGCGCGACAACTTTTGGTCGTCGTTGTTGTGTGTCTGGGAGCGGGCTATACGCTTAATGGGGCAGCAGGCTGGACGACAATCCCCCTCTCTGCCCATTATGGGGCCTGATTTGGATGGAAAATGGAATTTATAAAGCTACTGACTTCTCTGTTTTGTTTTTTAGTTTTTCATGATTTTTAGTCATAGTTATTGATTTCGAGGATGAGTTTTTCTCAAAGGCTTTCAAGGTATAATGACCTTTACTAAATATTATAAATGGTTAATTGGATGATTTTTGAGGCTGAATTTTTCGGGTTTTCAGAGGTCTCGAGGGGGACTAGTTCAGCTCTACTTTTTTTTGACCACTTTGAAATTCCGAGATATTTTTGGCCCAATTTTTCGGGATTTTTGGACCCATTTGGTCAAAAAAAAAAATTTAGTTTTTTTAGCTCAATTTTTTGGCTTTTTGGACCCTATGGGAGAACTTTTTGGTCCAATTTTCCAGTTTATCGTGCTTTTTTGACAATGACCAAATTGTAAGGGGCCCTATGGACTTTGGGTTTTGGCCAAATTAGACCCTTGCGCGAGCTAAGGGACACGGAAGAACAGAGCATTGGTATAGAAAAGGCCCTATAGTAGGGGACTGGTTCTGTGTTATTGTTATGATGATGATGTCTGTCTGTGTCCACTTCCTCACCCTGCTCCCCCACTTTTTTGTATTGTTGTTTGCGTGTGGTGTTTTGGGGCGATTGTTTGTCACTCGGGGGAAGTGGACCGACGGACGACGGACCCCTCCCCGTGGGTCCATCCAGCCGTCCGTCCGGCGGCTGTCAACAACAAACATGTCTGGCTCTGGCGGCGATTATTTTCTGCTGCTTAATGGCAGGGTGGAGGACATCGAAACAAGCTTGGTTGCTGGACTTTTGGGGCCAAATTGGCCAAAACAACAAAAAAGGCCGAAAAATGCCAAAACGGCCTCCAAAATTGTAAAAAAAAATCGTCGAAACGTCTGAAGAAAAGCAAAAAAGGACCAAAAAAAAGGTGAAATTGAAGAAAAAGGCCAACTTGCAACTTAGAAAATCGGTTGAAAATTTAAAAAAAAAAATAATGGAAAAATCCTATGTAAAAGATGTGAAAACCGATTTAGTGGCCACCAAAATGGATGAAAATTATTTTTAAAAAATGCTTTAAAGTCACAAAAAATGGAAATTTTTGGTAGAAAAATAAAAAATAATAATTTGGACAAAAATGAGAAAAAATCTTAGCAACTTTGCAGAAAAATAAGGTACATGGACAAAATCCATTGCAGAAAAACGGCAAAAACTGCAGAAATTTTTGGCCAAAGAGAAAACATCAAAAAATATGTCTGGCCGGCGATTGGCGACTATTTTGTTGCTGTGGACACTTTTGCGTCACTTAAGGACCATTCGTCCGCCATCCGCCGGAGATTGTTTTTGCGGGGGACATCGACGGACGACGAGGATGGACGGAAGACGAAAAACAACAAAAAAATGGGAGAAAAAGGTGCAGGTTTTTTACGATTTTTGGGGGGAGCTAATTTTTGGCAAAAAATGACGAAAAAAATTTAAAAAAAAACTTGAATTGTGGCCAAAGAAAATCAAACTAATTTAGGGTCCGAATTGGCCAACATGGGATAATTGGCTGCAAATTGGCCAAAAATGGCCCACATTGTAACAAAAAATTGGAATGGAATTGTTGCTATTTTAATAAAACAAAGAAAATAAAGGGATAAAGGATTTTGAAGCTGAAAAATCATCCAAAAATAGGGGGAAATCAGGAGGAAATTTGCGAAAAATCTGACAAAAACAAAAATGGGTCGAATTTTTTGTTTGTTTGGCCAAAACGTTCATTCATGTGCCCTAATTTTATGAAAAATCGTGAAAGGCAATAAAATGGAGGAAAATCTGCTCATCAATGTGATTTCCGATCGCCCTTTTCCCATCAGCAGTGGTGATCGGGGGACCCAAAAGGGGGCCCCTTTGTTTCATATAAATTTATTTCATATAAAAGAAGAAAAATGTTCATTTCATATAAAAATCAAAAATAGTGTACATGTGTTCTCGAAAAATAACTGGTCAGTAAAAATATAATTATAATTAGTCATAAAAAAATCTTCTCAAATTTATCTTTCAAAAAATCAAAAAAATGGGGAATAAAATTTAGGTGTCTGAAAATACAATGTTGAATTGGAGAAAATCATATTTTTTCAATTTTTCGACATCCGATAACGCAGCACATCAAAATGGACACCAAAAGTGGACTCAGCGTCAAAAGTTACCCCAGGACAGTTGTTTTTAGGCGACTCATTTCTGAATTTTGAGCATACGTGTACACTACTTTTGATTTTTATATGAAATGAACATTTTTCTTCTTTTATATGAAATAACATTATATGAAATAAAAATTATATCAAATATTATGAAAATAGCCGCTCGTGAGAAACGCTTTGAATAAGGGATTTTCTACAGCGAATTCCTTATTGTATTCCGCTACAGTAAAGGTACTGCACAGAGAAAAAGAAAATCAGGCAAGAATATATTTTAGTGCAACATGGCTGCGCGTCATAAAATCGCGGAGCTAAAAATTTTTTACGATTCTCAGGATTATTTATGCTGATTATAACATTTATATGAAATAACATTTTTATGAAATAAATTTATATGAAATGAAGGATAAGCCCCAAAAGGGCCATTGGGCAAATGGGTTTGGAAAAAAATTTGTGTCAAACAGGTTTTTTCTGGGTTTAACAAATGGGTTCCTTAAAAAAATAATGTATCAACATTTCCCCAATTTCTTGGGACAATTGTTCTAAAAATCCGAACTTGGTCTAAACCCCTAAACTTCTAAAGTCCAGATTTGGTGCAAATGTCGCGAAAGTCCGAAATTTCACAAAATTACAAATTGTCCTAAAGTTCGTGGTTGGGCTGAAATGGTTCAAAAGTCCCAAATTTGATCCAAATTTTCAATCCGAGTTCTTGAATTTGTTCAGATATTCTGAATTTGGTCTAAATTCTCCCGAAAATATAAATAATTGGGCTAAAATAACTCAAAAGACAAAATTTGGTATAAATTATCTCAAAATCCGGATTTTGAAATACCAGATATATTGTCCCATAAGTCCAAAGTTAATCCAAACCATTCCACAGATCCGAAATGGGCTAAACTTCTACTGAAAGTACCGAATTTGGCCAAATTGTCCCAAAAATTCGAAATTGTCCCAAAAGTAGAAATTTGGTCCAAATGGGCTAAAATGGCCAAACAATGAATGTTTGTTGTGCAAAAGTGCAAGTTGTGTGGGAAAAGTTGTTGTTGTTGCCGGGCAACTTTGTTGCCAGACAATGATGCAATAAAAAATGCAAAACGAAAGTGAGTGAGTGGGCCCCGTCCGCGTTCCATCAGCAGCGGTCCGGACCGGTCCGAAAAGCGGATTAGTTGAGGAGCGACAACAACAACAACAACAAAAATACAACAAATGATAATCATCATTTTGCGGTTGCGCAACAACAAAGTCGTAAATGTCACCATTGGTTGGAGGATTTTTGGCGTTATTATTTTTTTTATTTATTAATCTGAGGGTCAGAAAAAGTGACAAATTCGGGTCCAAATTGGTTAAAAATGGTCTCAAAAAAGTCCAAAATGGTCGGATTCGGGGTCTAAACTTGCCAAATACATCAAAAATTGGGGTCTACGGTCTACATGTAGATTTGAGGTACAAATTATCCAAAAAATATCAAAACTAAAAAGAATTATTATACATAAAGTACGGCTTTGTGGTTAAGTAGTTTGTTTAATAAAGGAGGGCGTCAAGCTCAATTCCTTGGTAGATTTTCAAAGGGTTTAAAGATTTAAATTTTTGCAAAAATTTGACGAATTTTTTTTCCTTCAAAGGTCGGCCAGAGCTTCTTTTACACACCCACACGTTGGCCGATCATACCGAGGCCATTTTCACGTGTTTCCCTGAAATCGGTCAGACACAAATGTCTCTTTCTCTAACTAGCGCGCTCTGTCTCTGTTCTGTTCTCCACTCTCTCTCCCTGCTCTCCTATCATTCTCACTTTTTTGTTTGTCTTTCTGCTCTCCGATCACACTCTCTGATCACTCTCTTTCGCTGTCTGGGCTCTTCTCCGATCACTCTATCTCTTTCTTTCTCTGCCCTCAATCACACTCCCTTTCTCTGCCTTACTACTCTCCTATAACTCTCTCGTTTCTCTCTTTCTCCATCTATCTCTTCTATCGCCATTTCTCTCTCTCTCTCTCTCTCTACGCTGCTCATTGGTTGTCAGATACCACTCGCCTTTTTCTGCTTCTCTAACCATTTTTCATCATGGTTGGCCAGACCTGCGGAACGGCTATGGGCCGGCCAACAGCAGCTGTCCCACCTTCCGGCCAGCCGGACCGACCGGCGGAGGACCCGTCGGGGCCTTATCAACTTACTGGAACCCAAAACAACAAAAACAACAACACAATAACAAACATCGTCAAAACAAAAATATTCGCTGCAAAAAATTGATATGGGAACCAATTTGGCCCAAAAGATCCAAAAATGGCCAAAATTGACCAAAAACAGAAATTGCTCGAAGGATACAAAAAATTGTGAAATTTGCACATTGGTCCGAAGAGAATTTACTGCAAAAGGATCGATAAATTCGAAAATTGGTCCAATTGATGAAATTTTTGAATTTGACCAACTTCGCCGAAAATTCTTAATGACCCAAGGGGTCTTCGGGGAAGTCCAAAATGGCCAATGGGTCCGAAATATTGGGCGAAAAAAATTATTTAAACAAAAAATTTGATGAGGTAATTTTGGTCCAAGACTTCGATGAGACCGAAAACTGGTCTAAAAAAATCCGAAAGTTGGCCTAAAGTGGTCCAAAATTCCAAAAAAAAATGAGCAAAAAAATCGTTAAGGATTTTTGGACAAAAAATTTTTTGTTTGGTCATCGTCCACCATCGACTGTCAACAGCAGAAGAAGAGGAATTTTGGAGGTCATCCCCGATCATCGAAAATTGGATGATTGGGTTTTGGATTCGGATGGCCTTCAAATCACGAGGGAGTGACCGATGGGCGAGAGCGCCTCTGTTGAAGAAAAAATTGCGATTTTTGAAAAATATTTTAAAACTAAAAATGTTTTTATATAGGTCTGGTCTAATTTTCTTCTTGCAAAAAAATCAATACATTTTCAAAGCAGAAGCAGAAAATATTTAAAAAATGATGAAAAAAATACGAACTTTACCAGTGTCCAGTAACTCATATACAGTAGTCAAGGGGGACAGGTTACCAAAAACACGTGAAAAGTACGGTACTTCAGTTAGCAGGTGTCGTCAAAAACCAGTAGAACATAACATGTAATTCATGAAATTCGCATACGTACTACAGGAAATTTTTTGAAAATAGCACAAGCATTATGTACCGCACTCAAGAAGTTCGTGTACATAAAACGGTACTATTGGTACGTTTTTTTCATAAACAGCGATTCGATCTTTCGTGACTCCGCTGTTCTGTAGTATCGCGCCAAGCGCACACGTATACCCTTTTTCTCTGACGCCTGTCTCCTCCCATTTTCTGCTTCTCTATCGCATTGGAAGTTAGAGACCAAAAATCATAAGAAATTTTTGTGCCGAAATCGAAGAAAAAAAACTAGAGATCGGGCTAGTTCTAGATTCAGATTTAGTTTTTTTCTAGTTTTTTTTCTAGTCTAGTTTTTTTCTAGTTTTTTTAGACTAGAAAAAACTAGAAATTTTGAAATTAAAAAACTAGAACTAGGCCTTTTTTCTAGTTTCTAGTTCTAGTTTTTTATTTTTTGATTTCACTGTCTTGCCTTGCAATATTAATTTTGATTTCTTTGCTTATTTAATGATGAATATTTTTAAAAAATGAATTTTTATTCAAATTTTTTGCAAGGAAAAATGAAATTTAATTAAATTTTTACCATTTTATTGATTTTTTGTTCATAGGAAAAACTAGAACCTAGATCTAGGTCAAAATTTCTCTAGTTTTTTCTAGTTCTAGTTTTTTCTAGTTTTTTGACTAGAAAAAAAACTAGAAAACTAGAAAT
>LDKF01001400.1:0-42977 GCA_001026735.1 Rotylenchulus reniformis
AAATTTTTTTATAACTTTTTTAATTTTTTTGTTTCATTTCATGACTCTGATAAAATGGCTGAATTTTTAATTATTTTTTATTATCATCTTTTATTCTAAACATTTCATAAAATGGCAAGGTTTCATTAGGAATAATTAAACAAAAAATAAATTCCAAAAAATACAAAATAATAAATAAAAAAATAAAAACTTTATATTCCTTAAAAACCTAAAAAACTTTTTTATAATTTTTTGAACTTAACTTCAGACACATCGACGACCTGGCCAAGGCTAACCCACGTTATTATGCCCTCGTGGCATTCCATCGAATTTCTGTTGTGCTTAGCGGACTGAACTATGCGCAAGCGACCAATGTGGAAAAGGTCCATTGGCCTGGAATATGAGGAAAAAATATTTAATATTCGGCTTTACTAGTCGAAATTCTAGTAGTTTTTTTAATTAATTTTTTATGTATAGTTTTATAAAATTCACCAAAATCCATTTGTATTTATTGAATGCTCCAAATTTGCAGACCATTGACATTGTCTCCAATCTGAATCCCCGTCGACGGTTGGAGATCTCACCCACAAAGGTAAAAATTTAATGCAAAAATGTATAAAAAATATTAAATAAAATATTTTTATTAATAAATTTTTTTTATTTAAAATATTATATAATAAAATATTTTTCAATATTTTTAGGCTCTCGAAACTGCGGAGGAACTGATTCTGGAACACCAACAACAACAAAGTGGAAACAACAATTTGAAAATGTCCAGGAATATTGTGCTTCTTGTCCATGATGGACGAAACACGGATATGGTGGCGGACACCATGGAGGCCGGGTAAATATAAGAAATATAAAAATACACAAAATACGGTATTTAAACAAATAATTCAATCATTTCTACCTTAACGTTATCATAATGTGGGAAAATTTAAATCTCCAATACCATGCTGGTGTCGAAATATAAAAAATAATACAATTTTTATCATCTTCCCTGTTAAAAATTTTCCCTTGCTTAGGAAAAAATACTACTTTTACATATTAATTAATCAATTTAATATATTTATACCATAGTTATTTGCAAAAACAAAAATAAATCCTTTATTTATTTCTTAGTTTTTAAATATAAAGTGAAAAATCCTATTTGATAATAAAAAATTAAGGGAAAAAATCATAAAATATATTTAAAAAAAACTCATTTTCCTGGCGATTTTCTGCAATTTTTATTTAGTGCCAAATTGGCCAAAATTGGCGCTTCAATCTTTGCCATCGCCGGAGGGGATCGGCCCAATGAACAGATGTTGAGCGAGTACACACGGGACCGGGCCAAGTTGTTCGCATCGGAGATGGATGGCGAAAAGTTTTTGGAGGCCATTGATAAGGTTGGTGCATTTCATCATAATAAAAATTTAAATAAAAATTTCTTCGCATTTTTTTTATCAAATCAATCATATATTCTTTTTCGATTCCTCTATTTCTCTATTTTTAATTTCTTAAAAAAAACTCTATTTTTAATTTCCAAAATTTTAGCTGAATTTTTTAGCAGATTATTTGGCATAAAATAAAAAATTTTTTAAGGAACTTAACCTTTGTGATGTTCCCGCTATATCGAAATTGAGTACAATTTCTCAAACAACAACATCGAAAATAGTTACATCAACATCCGTCACCACTACAACAACATCGACTACATTGCCGAAACTGCTAGAGAAACCAGAATCACGAGTACCAAAACCAGAACAGATAAAATCAGAAGCGACCACCAGCAGAACAGAGGCAATTGAGTTAGAATCCATGACCAGAACCGCCACAACAGCATTCAATGTCGAGAAAACTTCGAAGACACCACTTTCTCCTCTGATAAAAAGAGATGATCCTTGTGGCACCGGGAACGAAAAGGTGGGTGGTGCCGAAAATGAGAAATATTTCATTTTTACGTAAATTTTTTTTTAAATCGTCGCTCATAACATTTTATCAATAATGGCCAAAATAGTCCCATATAATGTTATTTTATTGGAGTTATCGTATTATAAATAAGGCATAGAGTACGATCATACGGTGGTTTCCATTTTTGTCATGGTACAACATCCCTCTCAAAGTATCACGGCTGGCTGCTTGCACACCGCCCCATTACGAACAGCAGAGCATGGGTAGTCTGAAGCGGAAAAATTATTTTCAGTATAAAAGCAATTAAAATCACTCTCATCAGATTTACCGGGATACCAAAAAACATCTTTTTGTAAAGTAAACCATGTCATAGAGTATACTTTTTACAGTATATCATCCCTTTACAGTATATCTTAAATTAACTTAGTTTTATTACGGCACCATCAGCTTATAGTAACCTTTTCCTACCTATTAGCCTCTCCTACTGTAATGATATGTTATTGGAAGATACCGTATTTCCTCTAATATAAGACCTTGCTCTATTATAAGACCCTGCTCTAATATAAGACCCCCCTTTGAAGGGGTTTGAAAATTATAAGACCCTGCTCTAATATAAGACCATGCTCTATTATAAGACCCATATCGGTATTTTTTCCAGTTAACCCCCGCCCCCTGGAATTTTGTTATAATGTCGAATTTAACCAAAAATCTAATTGTTAAAAAACATCAGGAGTTTTTAAAATGTGCTGAGTTCGAATATGATGTCAATTTGTCGTATGATTTCACCAAATCTATGATTTTGTTATCATCTATTACAATGTTGTGCATTACCAAAATTGGATGAAACGAAAAATATGGCAAAAATCAGAGCTTTGATGAAATCATATGATAAAATCTGAATCAGATTCACACTCATTGTCAGCAGTTAACACATGTGAGAATCTCTGATTAGCTCTAACAGAGTAAGAATGTTTGTTAAATTTTGCAAAAAAATATTTTAAAAATTCCAGGGGGTGAGTAAACTGGAAAAGTACCCCCATTTCTCTTTTGAACAGACAAATTAGCAGTCATTGGAGGTTTGAAATTCCCCTTTAAAAATTTCATTTGAAATTTTTCAATATTCAAAAAAGCATTGAAGTCGTCGAATACAGACGAAAAAATTCGATGAAGAATACTTGTCAGCGCTTCAAGATCGACAGATGGAATGTACAGAGATGGATCGATCAGGAAAATCAACTCCAGGATCTTTTGTCAGTTGTTAGATTTTTATAGGATATTTTTTTATAAGAGAAAATTAAATTTTCTTCAGGGAAAATTCTCCAAAATTTATCAAAGTAAACGATTAGATGGATCCAATCCCCGTGAGAGGGTTTGAAAATTATAAGACCCTGCTCTAATAGAAGACCCTGCTCTATTATAAGACCCCCCTCTGAGGGGGTTTGAAAAATATAAGACCCCGGTCTTATATTAGAGCATTTACGGTATACCATATAAATCTTGTTACTCTCTTTACATTACTTTTAAAAAAATTTAAGGGTGTATTGTCTACAAAAATTAATTTTCTAATATGGGTACGGTATCCCATTCTTGTTACCATACCATTCCATTGTCCATAGATGCTCTGGGGCTCGTTGTCACACCCGCGCTTAGGGTACATCGCCACACATTCCTCCCCATTTGGGTCGCCGGTGTTTTTATTGTGGTCTAAAATTGGAAATATTAGTTATTTTTTTTTGCAATTTTTACCTGGCTGTCCTCCTCGCCAAGGGGGCATGAAAAATTCCTGAAAAAATCGATTAACCAATCGATTAAGTTTAATATAAAATAAGCTAATAACTCAGATTATTCCCGTCATTTTGGGTTGAAAAATTAAAAATTTTTTTAAGTATGATGAAAAATGGTGCTATGAGTTTTAAAGGTTGTAAAATTCGGTAAGTCAGATGGCGTGATATTTCACGTGAGATCACACCAACAAATTATTTTTCCGAAATTCGATAAATACATATAATAAAAATATCCAATCTGATCCCATTGTCTGTCAGCTCTAGATCTTTTTTTCGGATTCTTGATTTTTATGACGTGACCTGATCTCACATAAACTCACATCATGTTTGTGTTAGCCAACAATGACGACAGGAGTCCATATAAGTATTACCTCTATTAAGTCTCCACCTCACATTAGGAGCACACCCTCCAATAAACCCTCTCCGCTGAAGAAACTCTGGTGCTATGTCGTTAGTAGAAAAGTGCAAGTAAGGGCGTTAGTAGAAAAGTGCAATTAAGAGTGAATTGGTGCAAGTGAGGGCTGGTTGACTGGTTGCTACTAAATGACTAAAGCGACAGAACGACTAAATAATGACGTAATAATAATAATAAAAATAAATAAAAATTTTATTGAAAAAATAAAATTAATTAATCCAAATAAATAAGCAATTAAAAAAATAAAATTATATAAGAAAAGTATTTTATGGATGGAGAATCACGTATAGAACATTTTTTGAACATGTGAATTCAAAAATTTTTTTTATAAACTTAATTTGTTTTTTGCCCGCAAATTTCCAGAAATCCAGTAATCCCAAGAGCTTCACATATTCGATTAATTATAATTTACACAGTTCCAGACCATCGGAAATGGATTTCCATTAACAAAAAGCTACAATCCATAGAATCCAAGCCTTTAAGACCTGAATAATTTTTTAAAGGTAGCTTGGAAAAAAATTGTTTCGCTTTTATGAAATTTTTTGAAAATTGAAAGCTAAGAAAAAGCTTATCTCGCGATCACTATCAGTCATATTTTTTTTGATTTTCTCTCAGAGTTATTGAATTTCCTGAATTTTTCACCATATTTCGAGTCACAAAATTTACAGGCAAAAAACAAATTAAGTTTATAAAAAATTTTTTGAATTCACATGTTCAAAAAATGTTCTATACGTGATTCTCCATCCATAAAATACTTTTCTTATATATTTTTATTTTTTTAATTGCTTATTTATTTGGATTAATTAATTTTATTTTTTCAATAAAATTTTTATTTATTTTTATTATTATTATTATGTCATTATTTAGTCGTTCTGTCGCTTTAGTCATTTAGTAGCAACCAGTCAACCAGCCCTCACTTGCACCAATTCACTCTTAATTGCACTTTTCTACTAACGGCCCAGCACGAGAAACTCTAGTGGAAACCTCTGATAGACCCCCTACCCCACTGCAGAGGGGTTGAAAAATAAGACTCCATAGGGAATGGAGTCCTAATAGAGTTTTTAAGTCAACCATGTTTTCATCATTTTAAGTATTTTTTCAATTCAAAAATGTCGAGATTAAGCAAAATAAATTAAAATTTATTCTACCTTCCCATTACTAAGTTTTTATCTCATATGTACTAAAATTTCAAAACATATTACGGTGTGTTTGGGCACATTGCCAAAGGTGGCCACCGAACCATCTGTCCATACCGATTTGAAAGTGTCCTGAAAAATTCAATTTCCATAAAATTTTCCGCATTTTTCCATACGCTTTTCGGGTCCACCGGCTTCCGAGTCATTCCAATCCAAAAGCCGTTGCAAATGGTTTTGTCCAACGAGGCACTCAACGAGGCCACAAACTCATTTTCGTGTTGACTGTCGATGCTGACCAGGCTAGCATTGTTCTGGAAAAGTTATAAAAAATTTTTGAAAAATTCCCCAAAAATCGGTGCAAAATCGGGACCTCTCTCTTGCAGGCATCCAACGATCCATTCCAGTTGAAATAGCCAGTGATGAATTTGTAGCAATTTCTGAGAGAAATTCCATCAAAAAAACAATTTTTTTGATAAATTCATTTTTAATTATTTTTTATTCCCTTTAAAACTATATTGAGTGGAATTAAGATCCCGGCCATTCCGATCATATTGTCGAGCCCTAGCCCGAAATCTTTTTTTTCAAACTTCGGAGGATTATTCACACAGTTAAGATTTGGAGAAAAAAGCAATAATTCGAAAAAAAGACTTCAAAAATCAAAAATCCACTAAATAGAAGGTTCTCGACATTGAATTCGGAATTGGTAGGTTCGGGATTTAGATCCCACTTGGTCTTATCTTTAAAAACATATAAAATATTTTTCAAAATCTTAAACATTACTTAGTTATTTCGAAAGCTCTTAAATTTTCAATTGCAACAATATTTTTAGAAATTCTTGAAAATATTTTTATATTTTTACCCGTTGTAAAAGTGCCATAGTCCGTCCCCTCCACAAATGCCCGGCTTCTCCCTCTGTTGCTTCTGTAATTCTTCTCTTTCCTTCTCAGCAGCTTGTCGGCAGGGATCACAAGTCTGAAAAAGTTGAAGAACTTTTTATAAGCTTTAAATTTTTGAATTTTTTGAGGCGTGCGAAGCAATTCTGATTTTTGGTGGCAAAAAAGATGCATTTGGCTCATCCGGCTGATCAGATGATCAGTGATCATTAGGGTCAATTTTTATATGCGCAAAAATTTCCCAAATATGCGCATAAAATATGCACCAAAAAGTGACAAAATATGCGCAAAATATGCTCAAAATTTTCAAAATATGCACAAAATATGCGCAATTTTTTGGAAAATATGACTTAAAAATGCAAATTTTTGTTCAAAAATCGTTATAAACTATTTTTAAAGCGAATTTAAACATATTTAAGGCATTTTTAGGTTAAAATTAACTTTGATACCTTTTTTTTGCATTTTTGGCCTTTTTCATGCCTTTTTGGAGTGAAAAACAATGTGTTTTCTTAAGAAATTTTGCCATTTTTATTTGAAAATTATAAAAGGTTAACCATTCTGGAATTTTTCAAAATTGCCAAAAAAAATTGAAAAATGTCTGAAAATTTTCAAAAAATGCAAAAAAAAATCTCAAAATATGCAAAAATTTCTCAAAAATGCATATTTTCACAAAAAGGCCCAAAATATGCAAAAATATGCGCAAAATATGAGAAATATGCAAATATGCACAAAAACTCGAAAATATGCAAAAATATGCAGTTAGAAATCCACGCTAGAGCGTTGAAACCATGCTAAAAATGTGTTTTACGTGATTTTCAGTCCGTTCTGAGCCCGAAAAAAATATGCATTTGCATATAAAAATTGACCCTAGTGATCATCGTGAATGTTTTTTATGACTCATCAGTCATCACAATGACCAAAAACCTATAAAAATAAATTTCCAAAAATAATTTATGCGATCATAAAAAATTTTCCGCACATCCTTTCTTCACGCGGCTTTGAAAAAGGATTTTTTACGATTTCTTATTCAACTCTAAAAAGATAAAATCAAAAATTTGAATGAATTTATTATTGAATAATGTGCTGACCCCGCTTGATGCCGGTAACGGGGGTACGGGTTGTGCAGGTTGTGGAGGTGGTTGCATCGGTTGCGGAGGCGCAGGTTGCGGTGGTGCAGGTTGAGGTGGTTGTTGTACGGCCGGTTGTGGAGGTGGAGACGCAGGTTGCGGTGGTGCAGGTTGCGTTGTAGGCGGCGATGGCGTAGGTTGTGCAGGTTGAGGAGTTGACGGTTGCGGAGATCCCCGCGTAATGTCCGATGGATTCGGTGGTGCATTCACCGGTTGAGGAGTGGATGCAGGTTGTGGCAGAGCGGGTTGTGGCGGTGCAGATTGTGGTGGCGTAGTTTGTGGCGGAGCGATTTGCGGTGTTGGTCCTCCGATAAGTCCTTGTTGGCATGGTAATGGTTGTGGATTCTGCCTTTCCACGGGTTGCGCAGGTGGTATCGGCAATGGAAGTTGCGGATTTGATTGTGCGAAACTTGGACGATGAAGCCCACAGGCACACCCCGGAGGATGCATGTATGGATTTGTGGGACCATACATGTGATATCCCATTGACAAATGAGCAGAAAATAGGAACAAAAGCAAAAATCGCATTTTATAAAATTTTTAACGACTTTAAAAAATGGCGAAATGGAGTTGATTCGGCACTTTTAAACTAGGAAAAATTTAAAATTTAAACCGAAAAGATGCTTTGATCGCACACATTTTTTGCATATTCATGGCCTTGATTATGGTTTTTATGACTCCGAAAAGCGAATGATAAATTTTTTGAGATCGGGAAAAAAATCTGGACCAGGAAATTTGAATTTTACGAGAATTTTATGGATGGCCAAAAATCCAAAGGAATTAAAAAAATTGAAAAATCTCAAAAAGGAAATTTTTTAAGAGATCTGACATCTGGCCTATTCATTTTTAAATTTGATCATAAATTTATTGTTATAGAATTCAAATTAATAAATCCCATAAATAATTATCATGGCGAGGATATTTTCATACCAATAGATGCATTTGCTAATTTTTTTGTTTTTTATTAATTACGTATACCTACTTTATATAGGTAATTATACCATTGCAATATTACAAAATCTATTTAAATTAATAAATTTTTTGATGATATTTTTTTACTTTTTATTATTTTTATTTTTTAATTTATTTTTATCATTTATGTCGATCATTAATTTTCAGCTAGATTTGTTGGTCCTGCTGGACACCAGCGCCTCCATGTTCCTGGTCTTCCAGCACCAGCGACAGCTCGCGCTGAACTTTCTCGCGCGTATATCCGCGCGCCTGCAGGCAGAACCGGACGCGTTGCGCGTCGGAATCGTCCAGTTCGCGCATGAGGTTCGGATCCGATTTATGATTTAAATTTTAAAATTTCAAAAAAAATTGTTTTTAGCCTACTGTAGTGCATTCTTTGCGGGAGTCAGTCGATCGGACCCGAATGTTGGACAGGGTGAGAGCCATCGAATTCACAGGAAGGTGATGTAAAAATTTTTATTTGTTAATTAAAATAAATTTTTATTCAAGAAATACTCTGATTGCGGATGCTCTTGAGTTGGGCCTTAAGGAATTTGAGCAATTCGGTCGAAAGGATGCGCAAAAAGTAAATTAATCTTTAATTAATTGGTTTTTGGCTGTATATATTTTTGGTTCTTTGAAGGCACAAGCACCAAATTATTTGAATTCCATAAAATTATTTTTTCTGTTTAGAAATTTAAATTAAATCATTTTTAAAATATAAATGCCTAATAAATTTTCATAAATAAATTTTTTCACATTAGGTTCATGGATTTTCAGAGATCAGTTTTCAAAACAAAAAACCAATTTCAAACAAAAAAGCTCCAGCCTACTTGGTATAATGGGTAACAAAATTTAAAAAAATATAATATTTTAAAATGCTAAAAAACTTTTGTATTTTTTTTTTATATTTGGACCAATTTTTGATGGATTCTCAATTTTATTGTGTTTTTTGATCCATTTGTTTTTTTTCAAAATTAAACTTTGTTTACAATTTTTTGACTATTTTTCGCCAATTCATTTCCACTTTTTGGCAATTTATCCCTTTAATCTTGAAAATATATATTCCCATAACTTTTCCTCAGGTTCTCGTGTTGATCAGCGACGGACATGGCCAGGAATTTTGGTCGCGCGTGCAGGAGGTCGCGCGCAAGCTGCAAGCCCCAGAGCGGAGCCTGCAGTTGTTTGCGGTGTCCACCAGCTTGAACTACAACCTGAACGAACTGGTGCTGTACATTGGCGACCCGAGCCGGGTATTCGTTGGACAACGCCATTTCAGGTGATTATTTGCTAATTCGATTTTTGACCAATTTGTAAGATTTGAAAAATCGCGAAAATCCAAGATGATAAGCGAAAATCCAATGATAAACTTTTGGAATTTAAATTATTGGGCTAATATATATTTTTTTACTCAAGAGAATAAAATAAAAATGTTTATCCATAGGCCAATTTTAATCTAATTTTATTAAAATTTTTAATTATCAGAGTGGAATAAAAAAATTTATTACTAATTAAAAATTTTTTAGATAATTTTAAATGTGTATTAGAGCTTAAATTTTTTTCAACTAATTTTAATGTTTTTTGGAATTTAAAACAGAAATTAAGTTCCGAAAAAAGGAGAAAAAATAAAAATAATGGATTTTGCTGGTAAATGTTTTTTTCAACATCAAAGAGACACTTTGGAAAATAAAAAATTGAATTGTAGCCTTGTTCATTTATTTTAGATTTTTTCTGAAGGCCAAAAGAAAATATGTACAATCGTTGGAGAGAAGGATTTAATCAAAACCCTATGATTTTCAGCTTTTTGTCCTCCATCACCGGCTTCCTGCACAAATGCATTCCCAAAATGGCAATCGACGAAACAAAGGACGAAGAAATTGTTGCAAAAAATGCCGCGCAGGAGGCCGAATTGGAGTTTGAAAGGGCCATGATGGCATCGGCCAAGGGCAGAAACTTGGAATTGGATTCAGTTGAGGCCAACAACGACACAGAAATCCGAGTGCCATCCTCTTCTGGAATGGCGCAAGATTTGAATTTGATGCCAAAAACTGGACTTGCCGTGTCATTGGAGAAGCGAGAGAGTGAGGACGAGGCAGCGAGCGATATGCCAAAGAAGCAGCAAAAGGAAAACAAGGGTGATCGGAAGGACGCTGATCAGAAGCCAGATCAGAACGATGCCAAACAGAATCCTACTACGCTGAAGTCTGATCAGATGCAGACTGATCAGAAGACCGATCAGAGTGCACGTGATCGGAAACAATCTGGTCAAGAAGTAACTGATCTGAAGTCTGATCAAAAGAATGCCAATCAGAATCCTGCTGCAGTGAAGACTGAGCAGAACGAGGGAGACCAAAAATCAGTCTTAAGGACTGATCAGAACAACGTTCAGAACATTGCTGATCGGAAGCAAACTGGACAGGAAGAAGCTGATCGGAATCTTGACCATAACGATGCCAATAAGAATGGTGTTTCACCGAAGACCAATCAGAACGAGGGAGACCAAAAGCCAGCTTTACGGACTGATCAGAACAACATCCAGAACAGAGATGATCGGAAGCAAACTGGCCGAGATGAAGATGACCGGAAAAATTCTGAGCAGAACGGAGGAGATCAAAAGCCAGCTGTTCAGAACGATCAGAACAATCGGAACCAACCTGATCAGTCTCCCTCCGACCCCCCAACTGATTGCGCCACTGATTTGCTGATCATGGCTGATCTGGCGATGCCTCCGGAGGTGATGATCAAGCATGGTGCCCTCCTCCTGCAATTGCTCCAACGCGTCCCTCGCGCGGATGTCAAAAGTGGCAAAATTCGCTTGGGTGCGATCACTTTTGGCACTCGCGGTGCCCGGTTGGAAGCCGGATGGGCGGAGCGGTTGGGATGGGCGGAATTTGCTGAAAAGCTGGATATGGTACAACCGATGAAGACGGGTGAGAACCAGCCAAAGTCGTCTTTTGTGGAAGCGTCAAAGTTGGCCATAGAGGTGAGTTTGTCCCTTTAAAACGGTGCTAGATGTTAAAAAACCGCCACATGCGCCTATTTAGACTAGCATTTCGAAATATCCCCTAAAAACTCTATTTTTCAGTAATTCGGAAAAATTTCGAACTTTTTGGCCGATTTTTCAAAGATTTATTAATGCCAGGAGATAGAGCATAAAATTCTGCATAATTTTGCCTTTTATACCTTTGGCCTGGCATGCTTCAAAAAAAAGTTTTTGGCCAGATTGGCCCATTTGTCTGTTTTTTAATGCCCAATCACCCATAAAACTAGTTAAGAAGTTAAGAAAAACATCACTTAATTCGAATGATTTTTACTCCTTGTTAGAGCAAAAAAGACAAATATATCAGAAAAGATATGCATGATTGTTTAAATATATTATGGCGAAAAATTTTAAAATTTCTTTATTTCAATTGCTTTCAAATCTATCTATGTTTCTAGCCAAGAAAACAAAAATTTTCTTTCATGAAATAAAGAGATTTTCTTTAGCAACTCACGCGTGCGCGTCGACCCGGCGCGCGTGCAATTCTCGTGGTGCTATGGTCCGGCGCGCAGGGTCGCGACAGCTCTGACGAGTTGGACCGCGCCTTGGACACACTGAACACGGTCAATGGAACGGAAGTGTTCGCGGCAACGCTGGGGCCGGATCCGGACCTTGATAGGCTGAAACGGCTCGCGGGCGGAGACCAATGGCACGTCTTTGTGCAAGCTCGCACGGCACAATTTGTGCCGCAAGGTATAGGGCATTGCCAATTGCCATGGATTTACAGGTTTTGCCATAAAAAATCTTTCAACCCGTTTAAAAAATCTATATTTTGAAACGAAATTATGTGAATTATTTTCCTTTGGCATTTAAAGACTTTATGTTCTTTTGGCATTTAGAGACGAATAAAAGACATTACATCCAATCAGACTGTAAAGACAAAGAGAAAGACTACGTCCAAACCCAAAAATTTCGCTTCAAGATATTGATTTTTTGAAATCAACTGTATTCTGAAAGATTCTTTATGGCGGTGAGTGTAAGACTAATTTCTCTATTTTTAAGGGGTCCGGACAGAACATCCCTAAAAGACAAAACATCCCCAAGGAATTTCTTGCCGTTTTTCGGGGGGTAGGATACATTTTTCGGTGGTTTCATATAGTTTTCATTCTCTTTTATAAAATTTAAAAGAAAATTTTTTTCATCCCCTAGAAAAACCTTAGAAATTTTCTTGGGGATGTTTTGTCTTTGGTGATGTTCTGCCACCACGCCATTTTTAAAAATGTTAAATGTATATTTTAAAAACACAAATACCATCGGTTCTTAATCGACTCAATGTGAATCCATATGTGTATAAATTGGAAAATTTGCTTTATGTAATTACACATGTAGGCATATTATAAATGTTCAAATTCCGTGTTTATTCTCCAAGATATTTTCATAATTTTTTGGAGCGGTAAAAAAACAATTTTATTTAGTCCCCTTTAATCCATAATAGAGAATTGTAGCAATTTAATATTTTTATAACGACATTTGCGGCCCCGACACTTGCGGTCCATTTGCTATAGAGCTTGGTTAAATTAAAAGCTAGAAAAATGAGTTTGATATCAAAAAATTAAAAAAAAATAGCTATGAAATGAGCTAACGCCTACCCAAATTGCGCTATCGTGAAAAAACTGAGACCATCCAACAATAATTAATTATCACGAAATCCCATAACATTAATCTTATCATGATGACATCTGTATTACAGTATCGCGCTTCTTGTCGGAGTGTGTACTGCCTCCGAGCGGGTCCGTAATCCATCGTGCCACGGCACAGGCATCAACGTCGTCCGATTCAAATGAGCTGGACAACCATGAGCCGTTGAACAGTATATATTAAATTTCAAAATATTTTTTTTAACGAATTTTCACATTTTTTTAATGTGTTGAACGCGTTGAACATCTGCAAGCGGCGGCCAAGGCGTTCCAGAGACAGGAAGGGATGGAATGCCAAAATGGTATGCTCCATTATGATTTCAAACCCAGTTCTGATCAATTTTTGGGAGTTCAATTCTAAAATCCCAATCTCTGATTAGACTTTTATTTATTGTCCCGGAATTTGAATCAGTTTTTTACTTTTTTATCGCACTTCGTACTACGATCTTATTAGTAGGGTCGTACATTTCCAGCCCAAAAAAATGCCAAATATGACCATAAAATATGACCAAAAAAATGCCGAAATATGCCCAAAATATGCCCCAAAATTTCCAAATATGCCTTAAATATGACCGAAAATTTGGCTAAAATATGACCTAAAAATACAAAAATTTTGCAACAACATAATATACTATTTTTTAAAGCGGCTTTTGCATATTTAGGTAATGCTATTTCTAAACAAAAATTAAAGTTATATTTTTCCAGATCCAGAGTGCCGGTGGCCCCGATTAGGGGCCACCGAAGAAAAATTTTGAAAATTTGCATATTTTCCCTTAAAGAATTTGATCAATTTTGTTTTGTAAATATGAACGAAAAATATGAGCGTTCTGAATAATTTTTTAGGCATAATTTTCAAATTTCTTCTAAAAAATGCCGAAATATGACCAAAATATGCCCAAAAATGCCCAAATATGACGGTCATATGCCATATGCCCAAAAAGCCCAAAATATGCAAAAATATGACTTTAGAAATCCACTTTAGAATGTTCAAATCATGGTAAAAATGCTTTTTGCGTGATTTTCAGGCCGTTCCGAGCCCGCAAAAAATATGTCTTTGCTGGAAATGTACGACCCTACTTATTAGTAATACCGATTCTGTTTTATAATATTTTGTTCAACTTCTCCAATTCCGACCAATTAAATTCTGATCCTGATCATTCAGACACTGTTGATCTGGCCATACTGCTCCATTTTCGGCCTCCATCAGGTCGATTGACAAGCGATTTGCCTGGACAATTCCATGCCATGCGCAAGACCGCCATGGATGCACTTAGGCAAGTGATCAACATTGGGAGATAGAAAGGGAAATTAATTATTGACGTTTGAAAAATAGATTTTAGAGATAAATTTGATAAAATATTTTCGTCTACAAAGAGACATTTTGAAAATTGTTTTTAAAATTATATTATTTAATAAATTGTTCAGGAAACTATGAAAAATTTGTAACAAATGGATGAATTAACTTTTTTAAAATTTTTAGAAATTAAAAAATTCTAACTTCTATCGTTCACACTGAAAATGAATCTGTAAGCAGGTCATTGCTCAAATTTTTTGTAGGAATCGTCTACTCGAAACACCCACCCCTAGTTCAGACAGGCCCCGGCGGAGCACTACCGCAAACGGATCCGCTTGTCCCTGCTGATCAACGGCCGTATCCAAGTGTCCCTAAAGACGGCGATTGATCTGGACGATGCGTTGTTCGCGTTGGACCGAATCGAGCTTGATCGTACCGAATTGGAGGCGAAGAGGATGCTGATCGACGATTTGGAGCAGTCCCTGGACGATCTGAAGCAGCACCATAGGTATTGGTAGCGAATTAAAAAAAAAGTGTTTTATGTGGAAGAGAAAAATTTTATGCCCTTAATTTCAAATGACAAAAAAGATCTCAAAAAAACAATAAAACTAAAATATACAAGCAAAAAACAATTTTTTATAATTCTTCGCAAAATTTGGTCTGCAAGTTTCAAATATTCAGCGTACTTATGCATATTTTCAACAAGGATTCCAAATTTTAATGATTAGATTTTTTGTGTATCATACTACATTATAATAAAATAATTTATTTGCTTTATGATTCCCGAACTACGATTTCCGAAGAGCTGATCAAAATTTTATCGGGCTGAGACCGTAAATATCTACTCTTAAACCCACCCTTAATACAATAGTAAAAAGTACAGTAGTAAAAATTTTAATACATTAATAAACACAGTAATTTGTCATTTTTTGTTTTTATTTATTTTGTTCCGCAAGTTTTTACACTGCTAAATTTTACAGGAATGGGGCCCGCGTAGTTCTGCTTCTGCTCAGCAACGATGCGCAGCAACAACAACCCAATTTGGGCGCCGAACATCAATCTCAGACCGTCATGAAAGCTCTGGAATCGTTGTCCGCCACGCTGTACATCCTGAACTTTGCACCCAATGGCGGTGGCGCTGCTCCAGAAGGCCCTATGACGGGCGGAAGCGGAAGCGCCAACATCCGCGTTTTCCATTCCGGCGCCAAAATGCACCGCTTTGTGGACGAGTTCCGGCGCAAGGCCTTCAATTGCAGGTTTTGATCATTTTTGACCCTAAGTTTCGGGATAGCTATACTTCTTCAAAAATATTTTTGTTTTTGATTGGACCGAAATTTCCCCATGACTAGATATCGGACCAATACAAGACACCAAAAACCAAGCCCAACATAAGACATGGACTTGGTCTTTAAGGCCTCAAACCGCAATGGAAAAAATTTTCCGCAACTCGTAATCCGCAACCCATATAACACAGCAATTTGTGCAATCCGCAATCCGTAAAATGCATCCAGCCCTGCCCGAGTAAGACATTAAAACTTTTAGTTTTGATATAGGTATGAAGAAATTTAGTTTGAAATTGACATTTTTAAAATTTACTTAGAACAATCATTTTTGCATTTAGAGCTTCATGGAATGTCATGAACTTTTTTCTTGAATTTTTATTTTATAAATAAAAGATGGTTTAAATGTACTCTAACTAAACTGCCAAATCCATTTTAGTCACGAGTATGGATATGGACCTTGACTTGATCATAGTTTTTCGAAAATAACCTAACATCAACTTAATTCATTTTCATTGTAGGAAACGCGAGATCAGAATAGTTGCGAAACAAGCGGTGGCCGCCGATTCCGCACTTCCAGCCGACGAATCGATGGCTTCTACCACCGCCACTAACAACGATACCGTACCATCCGGAAGTGTAAAGCTGATGGAAGATGGCACAAATGCAACAAGTATCGTAGGAGAGAAAGACCAGAAACGGGCTGCAGTGGAGGCAAAAGATGCCGAAGGAAGCAGCACAGAAAATAAGCTGGATACGGTAGGCCTTTATCTGAAATTATTATTATCTCGAATGCAAGATATAAACAGTGTAATAAAGCCAGAGAATTCCAACTTTTATTTTAGCTCCTCGATTTTATGACGTGAAAGCATGATGCGTTCAAACATATTGTTGTCTGATTTCTTTTTCTCTGTTCATTCACTTTTCCTATGGCAGTTTATAATAAGGAATCCGCTTCATAAAATCGAGGGTTCAAAGCAATTCAATCGGCACCCAATTTTCATTTTACTGTAGGTATAGTACTCACTAGATTCAAGGAATATTATGAAATCGTGATAGAAAATTTTATAGGATTAGTAGGGTGTTTGACCAATAAATGCAGTAACTGATGGCTTAATAGCGTTTAAAATATGCTAATAAGTACTAACAAGTCAGTATTCCGGATGTCGACTAACGGTTATAGGACGAACTTGTTTGCGGATATCATATATGACTCGGATATCATAGTTCAAAAAGGTGTACAAATATGTGCCACGTTTTGGTAAAAAGTAGTGAGAAATATGCGGAATATACATTTTTCAATAATTTTATTTGATTTTTGAACAACCTTTTAAAAAGGCATATTTTTGCCATTTTTTGACCAAAAATGCCATATTTTTATCACATTTTTCTGGTTGAAAATGAGCAAATGCCACATTTTAGTGGTTTTAGAGATCGCCACCTATGGTTTAAGAAGACAGATTTAACATAATTAGATATATTTACTAATGGATTATCTACTAAAATAAAACTTTATCTTCTATTATTAAATAGTCTGCTGTTAATTGATGTTTAAGGCCACCTCCGAACCCGAATCAGCCTCCAAAGTCAAAACCGTTCAATCGCCGAGCATCCGCTTCGATCTGCATCAGGAACGCCCGCGGATGTTGTTCGAGCCGGACCACGACTGCAAGGTGGACCTGATGTTCATCATCGACACCAGCCAGAGTGTGGCCGAGGAGTTCCGGGAACAGCTTCAACTCGCCGTGGATTTGGTAATGCAAAATTTGCGAGACAAGTATTTAACAAAAAAATCCAAAAGACGAAAAAAAAGAATTTTTTAATTATATATTCATCAGTGATATTTTACCCCTTTCTCATAATTTAAGGATTGAGCCATTTAAGCGCCATTCATTAATGAAATTTGTGTCAAATGATAGAGCAAAAATATAGCCAAAAAAAAGATTTACATTAAAAAACCGTATTTTCCTGTATTAAGGCCCCTCCCTGCAATTAGTTCTCCTCACTGTAATAGGTCCACCTCCAAAGAGGGATTGAAAAATAATATCCCCGGAAGTACTAATACAGGAAATACGGTAATACCTTCTACAATCGATCTATTTTTGAAAAAGCTATGAAATTTTATAACAATCATCAATCATAGCAGTTACAAAAAAACTAAAATATATATATATTTTTTTACTAACTAAGAATTGGTAGATCATAATATCGCCGAATATATCATATAATTTTTCAGTTAATACCGAATACAATATTATGTTGTTTATTTCAAAGGTAAAACGCATGCCGGATCAGGACTTTGCGCAGCGTGTCCAATTTGGCGCGATTTCCTTCTTCCAAACCGCGCGGGTGCACTTCACGCTCGGCGAGCTGAAGGAAAAGTCCGCGGTGCTGGATGCCCTGGCGGATATCAAACACACCGGGGGAAGCACATCGGTGTGGATTTGTAAAGAAAATTTTTGAAATAATTTTATTAAGAACTTTTTAAGGCTTATGGTCGAAAAATCAAATTTTGCTTAAAATCAGATTCCTTATTAAAATTAATCGGCAAATCTCGTCGATATTACGAAAAAAATAAATAAATTTTTAGCACCAATTTTGAGATAAAAGTCAAAAATCGAACCAAATCGTGAAATTCAGAATGCCAAACTAAAAAAGAAAGAAATTAAATTGCCGACACTGATATTCTTTGAAATATCCTAAGCCAATCGCCAAAAATCCAAGCAAAAACACAACAAAAAAAGGGTTATCCCTATTATCGATAACCCTTTGTTTTACATTATTTCCTAAAAAAATTAAATGAAACAACACAATTTTCGCTGCTTTTTGGGGGTAAAGAGCATTATTTCAAAATCTACGATAGCATCTTCCAAATGCTTCGATATTGCCTACTAATATGTTCCTTTTTCTCGCATTAACAAAAGCTAATATTAACATTTAATTTTCCATAAATGCGGTCTGACCACTTTCATTCTATTTTTCGACATTGAAGCCTGATTAAGCGTCTTAACATGATTTCAAATTTTGTAACTATTATACCCCTTCCCAAATGTTCATTCACTTGTTTGTTTTGGTTGTAATTTTTTTTCTTCAAAATCTTGCATATTTTTTCCATTATCAAATGCCATTATCCTAATTAGGTTGCGAGTGGCGTGGAGTTGGCCATGGACGAGGTGGCCAAACGGCGTCGCGAGGGCACCCGACTGATGGTGGTGTTGATCACGGACGGCAACAGCCAGGACTCCTGGGATTCGGTCGTGCGTTCCGCACAACGCATGCATGCGGCGCGCGCACACGTGTATGCGCTGACCGTCAGCAATGACTACATGTTCAGGTCGGTCATCAAAAATCCATCCCTACAACAATAGCAGATTTTAGGTAAACAAAATTTTAGAACCTAAAAAATAAGAATCTTTTTTAATTCCTATTTAAATCAAAATAAAATAAAAAGGTCAAAATAAATATTTAAGGGGGTTTGTACCAAATAAAAAGGCTAATTTGGGTTTACATTCTAAAAACTCAATTCCTTGGCAGCAATTAAATCTAATACTAAGTAAAAGTCTTAATGCTAACAATAAGAGCTTCGGATTTTTTCTAACCTAGATAGATCAACGAGAAAATTAGGCTCTTATTTTTTTGGAGTTTTCTTGAAAATTTTAATTTTAGGAAAAATCAGTTTTTTACGACATTTTCTTTATTTTTGGATGATGAACAAATAATAAAAAAATCGTACGTAATTTTCTGCATTGTCTTTTAAACTCATGTCGGCCTAGTTGATTTTGAAGGTTTTGGGGACTAGTAGCCAAAATCGTTTTTAGCATTTTAGCAACGTTGAACCTCATTATTTTTGCATAAGAAAATTAAATCCTGACAAGATTATTCATGCGAAAATTATTAACATTTTTTTTATTTATATCTTCCCCATTTCCCCAGGGAGTTGGAGCTGTACACGGGCAACAAATGGTTCGTCTACGTCGATGCGCGGGTTCGTATGTTTCTGGACGAGGCGGAAATGTCACTGATGGAGTGCAAGTCACCAAGTGTCCCCGCGGAAGTGCCTGTTGTGACGCGTTCCGCTGACGCACCTGCAAATTTGACGCAGCAATTTGACGTGGAAAGTTGTGTTAATGGAAGCGAGGCAGGGGAGGATCTGGTGGATTTGATGTTTGTCATGGACACCTCCACGACCAACGAGGTAGGAAGGTGAACATTCGAGAGATGAAATTCTAAAAAAGAAAATCTTAAAATAAGATCTAAATTTGCTCAAAATATAAAGCATATCAATTAACTGGTTTAGAAAATTATGATTTTTAGAAGTTTTAGAAAATTTTAACAGAAATAAGTTCTTTTTGGGCTAATTTAGCATCCCATAAATTTACCCATTTTGATTTGTAAAATATATTTTGAAAAAATTCGTGAATTAACTTCTTGAAATATAATTTTCGAGATTTTATTGTCTCCAACTTGCTGGAATATAATATATAATTTTTTTTATTAAATTTTATTTTAGAAAAAATTTTACGCGGAGAAGAGCCTCGCAATGGATCTGGTTCGCATGTTGCCAAAACGGGACTTTATGGTGCGTCAAACTGCTAAAACGAAAACGCATCTTTTTTGTGCGTTCAGAAACGCATTTCCATCGCGTTGGTCAAATTCGACGACAAAGCGCATATCCATTTCCACGCCGGACGACGACGGGAGGACATTATATACGACATCGAAAGGGTATAAAATTACAAAAAAACATAAAAAAAATTTCATGAAAAATTCAGGTCGAACACACAACGGGTCAAGCCAACAAGACCAGCTTGGCCACAGCTGCCGAGCTGGCCTACCGTGAAATTTTCCGCTTACGCAGGCCAATGGCCAGGTTAACCAGGGGAGAAATCTGGAATTTATCTTGTTTTTATAGGCTCATTGTCATCCTGATAACCGATGGGAACAGGTCGGTAAAAATTAAGGAAAAAATCAAAAAATCAACAAAAATTCATTGTTTTTTAATTTATTGGAGTAGATCTCTCTAATATAAAGCTTAGGTCTTATATTTTTCAGCCACCGAGCCTTACCTATATTTCAATGGTGCCCCCTGTTAAAGTTTTGTCCCCTCCGTTAAAAGGTTGCCTTCCCCCCCCCCTCCCCCTTTAGCAGGAAAGTACCCATTCCGGATATTAATATAAAAATTAAAAATGAGACAGCATAATGGGATTTCATAAAAATTTCATGGATCAATATTTAGGAAAAGTGATAGCTAATTCAATGCTAGGACAAATTCATTTTTTTGATAACGTATTCAATCCCGTCAAAAGGGGGCCTTAAATTATAGGGAGGCCTTATAATAGAGGGAGGGTCTTATATTTTTCAACCATCTCCTAAGGGGGCCTTATATTGAAGGGAAGCCTTATAAGAGAGAGAATACGGTATATGGACTAACTCATAGAAATAGATCTTGTTAGATGTTAAAAATATTAACACTCATGGGAATGGAACCGATGGATCTGATGAATAGAAACATCATATTAATACCACAACCTCGCCCCAATGAATTTGATCATCATTAGACTATCATTCTCATACATACTAGATGATTTTGCCTAGAAACGTATTAGTATTAGATAATCAGAATATTTTCCTGATTTCGTATTTTTAAGCCAGGACAAAAGGCCGATAAGCATGGAAGCGGCTAAAAAGTTACGCGACACCACCGGAGGAGACGGGGTTACCAAAATATGAAAATTTCTCAAAAAATTTTAACGAATTTTTCAAGATCTACGCGGTCACTTTGTCAGGGAAACACTCATTGGAGGAATTGGTGGAATACACCGGAAGTGAAGGACGTATCTACACAGACGCACGAGCGGACGCGTTCATCCGCGAGATGGCCAACGTCATAAGCGGATGCCGCACGGACGCACGCGTCACACCGATGCCGGAGAAGACTCCGTAAGATTTGATGCGAATTCATTGAAATTAATGGGAAAATTCTTGTAAAAAACCTTAAAAAATTATAGAAAAATTCTTATTAGAACCGTAGACTCCGGATATAGGTATACAACAAAATTCCAACCTTCCAGATTGGAAAACAATTTTATTCAAAATGGGAAAAAGGTAATAGTTTAGTTTATACCCCCCTTTTTTGAAAAAATCTTTTTTTTTCCCAAAAATCGACTAAAAATGACTTCTTGGGGTAGTTTTTGACGCTGAATCCGATTCTGACGTCCATTTTGACGTACTGCGTCACCCGACGTCATTTTTTGACGCTGACGTCAAAAAAAATTTTCGAAAAAATTTTCGAAAATGAAGTCGAAAACAATGAAATATTGTGAAAATTGAATTTTCACAGTATTTCATTGCATAAAATCGATTTTCAAAAAAAAATTGTCAGCGTCAAAAAGTGACGTCGGGTGACGCAATACGTCAAAATGGATGTCAGAATCGGATTCAGCGTCAAAAACTACCCCCGGGAAGTCATTTTTAGGCGAAAAAAATTTCAGAAAAATATTTTTTGACGTCAGCGTCAAAAAGTGACGTCAAATGACGCATTACGTCAAAATGGACGTCAGAATCGGACTCAGTGTCAAAAACTATTCCAGGAAGTCATTTTTAGTCGATTTTTGGGGAAAAAAAATTTTCAAAAAAGGGGGGGTATAAACTAAACTATTACCGGGAAAAAAATCCCACAACATTTTTAATGGGGTTAAGACGTTAAAAAACACATTTATTATTTTTAAAATACCAAGCTTCCAAAAAAATATTGATGTTTGTGGGTGTTTTTTAATGTCCAAGCACCGTAATTGTAATATTTCTCAATTAAATAACTTTTATCATATTATATTTTGTTGACAAATAAAAAAAACAACGAATTTCTCCTAGGCCAAACCATCTGCTGAATGGAACGAATAGTGACGGTGCGTCAACGTCATTGACGCCGACGCACAAACGTCGACCGATCAGACCAAAACAACCGGATGGAGACAAGAAGGCCCAAGAGAGTCGAGAATTGATGATGAGGGGACGAGCCGATGATGGATCATTTGCCCGGGACGAGGTGATCAGACAGTAGGGGATTTTTTAAAAGTATTTTTGATCATTTTACATTGGAAAATTTATTTTACAGTAATCATAAATCATAATAAATAAAAATTTCTGTAATTTTAATCCTAGACTGAATATAAGTTTTCGAGACCATATCAGGAATAAAAATTGAATCTAATCAGCAAATTTTGATCCATATCAGCAAATTTGGATCGAAATTACATCGAAATTCCGAGTATACTCTCAGGATATGGGATAAAATTGGACCCTGCTGATTTTCGGTAGAATTTAGGAATGCAGCAATTTATGATCCTAAAATCCCGAAACCCTGTCAAAAACATGTAGGGAATGGTCGAAAAAATGAGTGAACCTTAAAAGGGGTTAACCTTAGCCCCCTTTAAAATTTTTATAACATTAACAAAAAAAAATGTTGATGGATTATGCACCATTAATGCAATAATTTTTTATTATCAGCTTTTTTCAAATTTTGTGATGTGTGTTTGACCAGGGTTGCTAACTTGTTTGCTCTGTTTGGCTTATAGGTTGGAATGGCAATATTTTGCTTTCAGTTTTGCTTTGCTTATGCTTTTTGCCGTGCCATTTTCAGCTTATTGCTCGTCATGGCTTTTGGGCGCGCCATCGGCCATCGCAACCCTGGTATTGTAGCACGTAAGACCAAAAATTTTTAAGAAATTATTGCTGAAAAACCTTAAATCTCGATTTTTAGAATCCGATCCAATCCAGCGGAGAGATGACTAGACTGACTAGAGAAGATGAACAACTGGAAGTTGATCGTCGATTTGCAAAATGTCGTCATTACTCCAAGATGGACTTGGTATTTATTTCGAATCAGTTCATTTAACAAAATCAATTTCGAAAATAAATAAATTCTGTACTGAAACAGAGCATTAGGGAACCGTCTCTGAGTCTTGCTCGGATAGCAATGAAAAATAATAATACAGATATTTTTAGATTAACAGGGGAAGTATTTCAGGTGATCGTGGGATTTTTTAATCATGGGATTTTATCAAAATCTCACGATTAGTTGAAATACTTCCCTTGTAAGTTGGAAAAATGCTCAGTATCTTGGGATTCAAAATGTCCCATCCATGGCTCTTTTAACAAATATTTTATTTAAAATATAAATTCTGATTGATAGTGATCTAAAGCAATTTCGGCTAGCTTATATGTATAATATCAAAAATTGTTGCGTTAATAACTTTTTTCTTCTGATTATTGGGAACTGTTTGCCCATAAAATCTGAAAACAACATAACTCGATTCGATTATCACGTCTTTAAAAAGCTCATTGTCAATTAGCCCTGTTTCCACATTATTTAAAATTGTACTTGTTCATATACTTTACTAAATATTTTTTTTAATTATTTTCCTCAAGCTTGCCAAAATAGAACCTTTCATAAATTATTATTCACCAAGATCATTATCCTGGACGCCTCCACCTCCCGCGAGAATGTGTTCGAGCACCAGCGTGAGCTGGCACTTTCGCTGATCGAACGGTTGCCGATCAGCGCCCAGGACACCCACGTGGCCACCGGGATCAACAGTTTCACTGATCAGCCCATGTTGCGTCAGACTCTCGGGCTGGGCCGGGACAGAAAGGTCCAGAATCGAGGATGTTTTGAAAAAAAACTTACAAGTTAGATACCTTTTTTGAAACGGCTAAAATGTATAATTTGGGTGCGAGAATCAACATTTTTTTCTAAATTTTTTAATTTCTTCAACTATATATCAGATGAAATAAATAAAACCATAAGATGATAATGGAAATAATTATAGGTTTTCCTATTGCTTGAACCCCCTACTATTGTTTGACCCCCGTCCGGATTAAATAAAATTAAAAAAACTAGAATAAATTTTTTCACGCCACTTCTACTGATTGATCAGAGGTTTAGACCTGATTTTCAATTTTTGATTAGATTCTCATTTGTCAACAAAAATTAAATGAACCTAGAAAAATCCTCAGAACAATTCATCTATGAATATTTCTATAAATTTTTCTCTAGACAAAAAAACGTTTTAGGTAATATGGGTATTTAAGAAGGCCAATTTTATAAAAAACTTACTAAATAATATTTGATCAGTAAAATGAATTTCAGATCAAAAATAAAATAAAATGGATAAACCCCTCCCATTTTCAGATGGTCCGCAAGGCCATCGAGGACATCCGGTACCGCGGCGGCAGCACACTGACCGCACGCGCAGTGCAACTCGCTCTGCAGGACTTGCAGCGTGGCAAGCGCGAGGACGCGCTGCAGGTGCTGGTGCTGATGAACGACGGGATGAGCCAGGACCCGTGGGAGGAGGTGCTGGAGGGAGCGCGCAAGCTGGCCGAGTCGGGCGCAGAACGCTTCGGAGTGGCGCTGGGCGAGGACGTAGACTTGCGCGAGCTCAGAAAAGTGAGGAAATTTATGAAAAAATCTATATACTAGCAGGTTATCTCGAAAGTCTGCACCAACTGACTGCGACTAAAATGAGTAAGAAACTTGTTTTCTGTAAGTCACTGTCGGAATCTGAGAAAAAAATTTAGTTCGGCCCGAGTTATGGGAAAAACTCACAAAATCGGGTAAAAGGTTTAAAACATAATTTTTCATTGGAAATCTATTTCCTATTTATCCTGACCCAAATTCTCTTCATTGTTTTCACGATTCTATTTCCAGTTATTTGTTTGAATATATTAATTCGATCGGTTTTCAGATCATTACTGTTGGAAAGTTGAAATTTCACCTTCCCATTCCTTCTCTGAGTCAATTCCCAAGAGTTGACATTGCAATGGATAGGATTTTATGATAAATGTTCAGTAAATTTTAGCTTATACAAAAACAAGGAAAACCTGGCGAAACCTAAATAAACTGGAGTTCTTTGCTGCTAACGAGGGGGGTAACAAATTTTAACGGAGGGGAGGGCAAATTTAAAAAAANCCAGCGTTTTTACCAGAGCTTCCTTTGAAAAAAGTAACCATAGGTAAGGAAAAAGTTACCACAGCTTTCAAATTTCATCTTTATCCCAGATTTTCCTCTCTAAAATTCACCTATTTTAAATCAATAAACAAGTTTTTATTGATGTTTATTTTTTCTCCGATTTTGGGGTGAATTTTACATGGAATTAAAAAATTGTAAAAAATTTACTTCTTCATAAATCTCTATAAATTTAATATAAAAAGAAAGAAAATAAATTATTTTATGCGAAAATTAATTTTCAAAACATTTAAAAATTTTTTCTGATTTTTCCTGAATTTTTTATAAGCAAAATTGCCTGGTTACCAGGGCTTAAGCCATGGTTGCACTTCGTAAGGGAAAGCTATGGTATAATAACCATTGGTTAGATTCATTTACTACCAGGTCAGATTTTAACCTATGGTCAGTGGTAACTTAACCTATGGTTCCCTGGTAAAAACGATGGTAACTTCATTTACTAAGGAACCCTGGTAAGATGACCTATGGTAAGCGATTTTTACCAGCGACCAGGGTTCATTTACTACCGGCCCGGGAGATGGATGTCCGACAACCGAGAAAAGACACCGGGAACCGAGCAGCAGATCAATGATAAAGGGTGCCAAGACAAGTGATCAGCAGAACACAAGTGATCAACCGGCCAGATTCGAGTTCCAGGTATAAGGTTTAGGATGGCTAAAGAACGTGCTTGCGCGTTACATCAAAAAACGCAACCCGTATAAAAATAAGCAAAAATTTCAAAATGAAAATATTCGAATAAAACAGCAACTTCAATGAAAGCTAATGTTGCATTCTTAAAAATCACAAATTAAAAAATGGTGTTATGCTTTTATATGCCAAATTACTGAAAAATTTTTAATACTCACGAGGCTAAAATTTTCAAAAGCAACTAAAAAAAGCAAGACTGAAATTTATTAAAAACTGATGGTCTGCCCTGACCGTCGCTCATTCCCCCTGAATAAGAAATAATTCTAACCATATTTTAAAGCTAAAATTGATTTAATATCAGATTTAAAAAAGGCTCTTGTTTAACAATCTAGGAAATTTATCGAAAGCAGATTTTTTGTTTATTTTTTATACGAGTTGCGTTTTACGACTACTTGCATTTTTAATCATTTGTGTTTTTTATAACGCGCAAGCACCGCTAAAGAATATGGAATTTTTCCAAATATTGGCAGCCAGAAATCTATGTTGTCTCATCCTCTGATTCTATATTAAGGAACACTAAAAATTTTGACAAAAAAGTCTAAACTTTAATAGGTCAATAAGGTACATAGGATTTTTTTGGTATTTTCTGAAATTTCCCAAACCATATCTCTAGATTTTCTGACTTTTTGGCACTTTTTCACTCTAATTATAGATCAGTTTACTTTTCTGGGAAAGTTGTCCAAAAAATCGCGCAAATTTATTACACCAAATTTAGAATCAAAAAGCATTATGGTCAGATAGATTCGTGCCTATTTTGGCAAAATTTCTCTTTTTCAGGAGGACAACAACTGTGACAAGCCGAACCTGGACATATTGATGGTATTAGACAATCTGAACGAAGAAAAATTGAATGCGAACCGATACCTTTTGCTGGATGTGCTGGGTAATTTACCTTCCTTAAATTCCTCCTGCTGATTTGTGGAATTTCTCAAAGTCAGATTAATTTTCACAAACGGTCCATCTTTATGTATTAAAACGAAAAAAGGGATGAAAATTAAAATAGTAAATATTAAAAATGGATCAATGAAAAACCAAGTGAATCCAAAATCGAGAAAAATTTAGAAAAGGACACAAAAAATCGAAGTTCCGCACTTGATAATCGTATGAATTGGTAACAGAACTCGGAAATCTATAACTCCTATGTTTTCCAATATCAACTAATCACTTTTCAGGTTCCCTACCGCAGGACAACCATCAACGGGTGCGCGTTGCGCTGATCACGGTTGCAGATGGAGGAAGGTTGGAGCACCGTTTAGATGACCCGCAGTCGCGTGACACGCTCGCGCAACTCATTGAACGCGTGCGGGCAGCAAACATCAACGGCACGCATTTTTATGCGAGCGCCATTGACGCGGCGTTGAGGCATTACGCGAGTGCTCGCCGGACGGATGCACGAGCACTGTTGCTGCTGGTCGGCGACGGAGAAGGCACGACGGACTCGCCGGAAGAACGCGTGCGCGTCAGCGAACGCTTGCGGAAGGTGCGTATGGATGGTGCTATGTCGTTTCTTAAAAACCTCATAATGCGCGTTTCTTAAATATCCCTCAAAACTCAAAATGAGCGTTTTCTCCAATTCCTACTGTAAGTGCGCGTTTCTTAAATATCCCTCAAAACCCAAATGAGTCGTTTCTTAAATATCCATCATAATGCGCGTTTCTTTAATATCCCTCAAAATTAAAAAAATAATAATAAATAAAAAAGAAATAGAAATATTTCGTGAAATTAGTAAAAAGATAAATTTATGCTTTCCTGATTTTAATGGAATTGAAATATTTTCAAAAAAAAATTATTTAGAATTTTTTGAGAATCGCTAATAAATTTAGAATCTAATTTTTAATCGATATCATTTTATATGGCTAAATTCGTTTTAAAAAAGTTAGATTTCTGGGAAAATTTTCGTTGAAATTAATAATTATTAAAAAAATATCCTAGACGAATAAAAAAATAAAAAAAATATCCTAGACGAAAATGATACAGAAATTGATCTATCATTTTAAAATTTGTTAACTAGGATTTGTTAAAGTTTATTCAATTTTTAAACTAATTTTCAATTTATAAAATTTTATTTTATCGGAGTGCTTCCTATTCACAATGAGTTTTGAGGGATATTTAAGAAACGCGCATTATGATGGATATTTAAGAAACGACTCATTTGGGTTTTGAGGGATATTTAAGAAACGCGCACTTACAGTAGGAATTGGAGAAAACGCTCATTTTGAGTTTTGAGGGATATTTAAGAAACGCGCATTATGAGGTTTTTTAAGAAACGACTCAGCACCGCATGGATTCGAAATTGTTCATTTTTACATAATTTTAGACCCAAAGGTTGAGCACCTACGCGGTGGACAGCGGCACGGAAGTGGACACGGAAAATGTAATCTTTTACCGCACTCAATAGACGTAACTCCAAAAAAACCGTCAACAGTACCGTTTTTAGAGCCCTGAAATGCATAATACCATCCTATCTCGCTACTCTTCCAAAAATCTCTCCCTTAAACTCTCCTTCTCTCCTTTCTCTGTTCTATGTTAAACCACATTGGTCGATTTTCAAAAAAAAAATTTGGTCGATTTTCAATAAAAAAACCTAAAAATATTATATTAAGGCAGAAAATTTTTAAGCAGAAATTTCTGCAGCAAAAAATTCAAGGATGTAGGACGGAAGTTCGAATCCACTCTTTATTTATAACTCAAAATCTATCAAAAGTAAGCCATAAATTGTACATGTATTACCTACTTTATTGCTCTTCATTTTGCAGTTACTCGCCTACATCGATTCCACACAACATATTTTCACCTACGATCGTAATGCTGAATTTGCCAAATTTCTGCAAGAACAAGCAAAGGCATCGGAGCATTGCCAGGATGACATTTCGGTATCAGCGACACAACAAAATTCCACTCAAACGCAGTCCCAACAGCAGGTGAAAAAGCGAGTTTGAAAATTTATATCGACAAGAATATAGGGCCCAAACTGGCAACCGATATTGCGGGATTTGGCTAACCTTTCTTTTACTGGTCCCGAAAATTTTTCAATGAAATTGCCTTATTTTCAATAATTCCGCGCTTCACTTGGGAAGTTTTCGACTATTGGATTTTATTTATTTAATTAATTTATCTTATTTTTGCTATTTGGACCTTGTTAGGGTTATATATTTTTTCTATCTTTTTCCCATTTTTAATTTATGCGCTGTGGATTTTTTTGGACGGATTTTTGGGGCGATACTAATGGATTTTTAATTTATTCTATGTTTAACCCTTTGAAGGGATGATGTAATGGAAAGTAAAGATGAGGTATACAATGTAAAGGGGTACTGTAAGCTGATATTTATTTTTTAATTTTATAATTTAATTTTTACCGGCCATTTTTTCGCCTTAACAGTTGCATTCATGCAGAAAAACAGAAAATTCTGCATGGAAAGACACCAAAAATGCATGGGATCGTAATTGAAAATTCGTAGAAAATTGGATTTTTCGGCAGAGATTCGAGCAAAAATTCGAGGATGACCTAGTGGTTAGTGACATATCCTTCGGTTAAGGGTAGGCCGGAGTTTCAAATTCCATTGAGTTATTTTATGCTATTTTTATTTTATGAATTATTAGGACTCATCAAATTGCCAGATTTCCGAATTGTTATCCATCTAGATAAGGAAGCGGTATAGTTTTTTTAACCAATAGTTGCAAAATTTTTGAGACGACGCAATTCCCTTAGTTTTGATGATACCTATTTGGTGCTAGGACGTTTTGAAAAGTGCCAAATTGTGCCTTTAAAAGTGACAAATGCAAAGTCTTGGTGGGAAACTTATTAGACCTAGGCCGAAATTATAAAAAGCTAATATGCCAAATTTGTGCTCTATCTTTTATTTTCTAGAAGATGAGCATAAAATTTTTCATGAGCTTTTTTACACTTTGACACAAGACTTTACACTTGACACTTTTTTAACGCCCTAGCACCGATTTCAAACCCAGAAATTTTAAATTGTCCAAAAAAAAAATGTAAAACTTCATTTTCCAGAAAAAGCGAGTCCTGCTTCGGCGCCAACGCCTGCATGACATAGCCACACTTCACCGGGAGGACAAGACAGTCTTCGGCGTGAATGCCAAACTGGTGGTGGGCCCAAAACAGCAGAGCGAAAAGCAACGGGTGGACGCCCTGGAGCGATTGTTGAAGATGAGGAGTGGCCAAGATCGGGGTAAGTAAGTTATTTCGAACAGAATTCGTATCGAAAATTTTTTTATAGCGTTTTCTTAAGTAATTTATGAAGAAAATTCACCGTATTACGGGGGGTCGGTGGTCGCATAGGGTCCGCTAGGATTTTCTTTTTTGAAAATTCAAAACTTTACCCTAAGAGAAAAAAAAGATTTATTTTTGGTAAAATTTGAGCAAAATTTTCCAATGTCAATACATAAATAAACGACATCTGGAGCTGAATTCCGAATAAATGATATTAAATTTTCAAAGGATATTACCCCTCTAAAAGGAATAAATCACATCTTTCGAGAAAATATTTTTTTCCGGATGGGAAAACAGTAGAAAAATCTATTTTTTCTGCGAAAATTTTTGGAAATTAATCTTTACATGAATTCAATAAAAAATCATTTTGCTTGCAAAAATTTTGACTCACATCCACAAACTTGTTTAGTAAAATGATTTTTGGTCTTCAAAACTTCAAAAAAAAAATTTGTAGAAATTTCCACAACAACGACAAGGAATGAATCAACAACAGATGTTGTACAGCAAAGGGTTAAAAATGGTTTGGTTTATTTTAATTAAACCCAAGAATATTGCTCGATTTTTTGAACTAAAATTGGCAATTGTTTGTCTGTCTAAAATACTGATTAAGACTTTCAGAGATTCAAGAATAAAGAACCCCAAACTAAAGTACATATTACCCAATTTAAACCAATAGTTCTACCTCTGAACTTTTCACAGCTGATGAGAGTTTCGACCTAGAGACATAGGAATGAGATCGGATCAAGAGATCAAGAGCGGGACTTTGGACTGCACTTTAGAGCGGGAATGAATCGAAAATCAAAATAAAGATGGGAGATTGAGAAATAAAAAAAAACGAAATTCGAGAATAAAACCGAGATATTTGAACGGGAACACAATATATGCTAAATGGTAAAACATCGACATGGTTATGTTGGATCGTAACTCGCAGCTTATAGAGAAATTTATCGATCATCTATTGATATTGCATGATATTGATGAACAATATGTTAAAAATTGTATTAAATCATATATTTTTGAGATGGTAGAACAACTCTATCAACGTTGACACCATCGTCCGCAGTAAGGACGACAACAAGTTCGAGCAGTACACGAACAGCAACATCAACAACAACATCGTTCCGGCCAGGCTGTCTGATCGATCTGATGCTGATCATCGATGCTTCGGGCTCAATGCATTCGGCCTTTGAACGGGAAAAAGCGTTGGCCTCTGACATTGTGCGCATGATCAGGGTAAATTCAAATTTTTCAAAAATAAATTATATCCTTTCCAAATCTAAAATATAGTCCTATTATACCGCTCAAAACTTCGTCTAAATATGTTTTTCAAATCCAAGAATTTGGATTTTTAAAGTGAAAATCGTAAATCTATGCTTTTCGAAAACCCTTTTATGGCCATTATTGATTATTTTAGCATGAAAACTTAGTCCTAAAGTCCAAAATTTTTAGTTATTATTACATCTAATTATCACATGATTTAACCCCCAAAAATGCCGAATTTTCTCACAATTTTAAAAGATTGGCCCAGAGAATGCCCGGGTGGCCATCATGAAGTTCGCATCTGCGGGCAAGACGCGCACCGTGCACGGGTTCAACTCGGCACAGACCAAGGAGGCGGTGCTGAGTGCCATCGCCGGCATCGGGTTCAGCGACGGCATCACCGCCATCCATTCCGCACTCCAACAGGCATAAAAATGACAATAAAATTGTTTAATTAAATGAAATAATTTCATCTTCTTTGAAAGCTTGTTATTAAATAAAAATATTTAGAAAATACCAAAAAACCACTAAAATCAAAAGCACCAAAAAATACCTAGAAAATATCAAAAATTTTTTGTACATTTCGAGGATTTCATACTAAATTGGACCAAAATCTTTAGATTCATTTTATAAAATTTTTATATGGAAACTAGGTATATTGCATCAGCTGCTGCTTAGGTACACCTTGATTGAAAAAGTATTTCGACGCCTTAGAATCGTTTTTGCTTTTGGCCTTGCAAGGACTATAAAAATCTTATATTAATTTTTAATGGCCATATTTGCGGTTTGTTCACGTCCTTTAGTTGTAGAAATTTTGGCACAAAAAGGTCATTTTAGAAATAAAAAATCATCTATAAAATGCTTCATATCCATGTTAAACACGTTTTTTAAACATATTCCATAAATTAATTACTTATGAGCTAAAAGTTAGGCATATAAAAAATTGATCATATCCATTGTACGCCAGTTTCTGACCGACACCTGTATTTTAGGTGCTAGGTCATTCCGCAAAAAGTATCAAAAATGGCGTTCCGCAAAAAGTATCAAATTGGATTTTTAGCGCAAAACTAGTACTAAAATACCTTATGCAAAATAAATAAAAATAAGATAGATAGGTAATTATTTTCTTAGACATTAAAATTAATTTGATGGAAAGGACAAAAAACTCGATTGTGAGGAATGATTTTTGGTCTCTAAGATAAATTAAGATAGGGCATAAGATGTAAATCGCCAAAAAAATTGCCAAAAATTTTGGTTGAGGAAAACATCGGGCAAATAAATTAGATAAGAATCAACTATATTTTTTTCTTTATTTATTTTGAATGAGATATTTTAGCACTAATTTTGCGCTAAAAATCCAATTTGATATTTTTTGCGGAACGCCCATTTTGATACTTTTTGCGGAATGACTCAGCACGGTATTTTAGCTGGTAGGGCGTACTTTTTTCCTAGTTGGCATGCTCCGTTTTGTGTTATAATTTATAAATTTAAATGTTCTAAATCGTGCCATATTAAACATTTACTAATTTTTAGGCCATCGTCACCTACTCGCCCCTGAAGGGTGCCCGGCCGGGCCAGGCCGAACCAGTGGCCATCGTGTTCACTGACGGCTTTGCCAAGCAGGACTTTGCGGAGGAAGCGCGTCTGTTGCGGCGGCTGGTCCCAACGGTGTACGCGGTAGCGGTGCAGGACGGCGTGTATGAGGCGGTGAGTAATATATTTAAAAACAGTTGGTTAATTGTAGCCAAAATCCTGGATAGTCTAGAAAAAAACTCTTTCAAGCTTTTATAAATAAATCAGATATGATCAGATATATTGATATAAAGAACCAGATTCAACATCAAAAATTGTCCCAAAGAAGCGGAAATATTATATGAAAAAAATTGATCCAAATATGAGCCAGAATTAAAAAAAAACGAAGTTTATTCTGGGGGAAATTTTTTATTATTCGCGAATTTATACAAAAATCCCATTTAGATGTAAAACCAATAGAATTTTTGCCATTTTAGAGTAATATTTTATAATGAACCACAATATTTATGAAAATAGAAGTTAAAATTTAAAAATCTCTCTTAAACTCATAAGGTAGCGCCGCGTGAGTTGGGCGCGATCAGCGGAGAGCCAGCACGAGTTTTCACCGCAGAGAGGAGTCGTGCGGAGTTGACGCGGGAACTCCGGGAACGATTCCGGGGTTGTTAAGATGCGGAAAGAAACCGACAAATCGTCGGACTCATCAAAAACAGGAAAATGTGCCAAAAATAGAAATTGTTCCGAATTAGGTCCTTTATAAAACAGTCAGATGCATATATTAAGTAATATCATAGAACAATAACGCCAAGTTTTTTACATTTTGAAAACTTTAATTCCTTCTTTTGGTTGGGCAAAGATTTATAAAAATTTTATTAACTAAAATAGACGATATGAAAATCAAATTATCAATAATTATCAATATTGTTAATTAAATTATCAATTTTTTTATTCACGCAAATTTTCACTTTTTTTAATGTGCATCTGATACTAATAAAAATATTTTCATTTTCCATTATTTTTTTTATTTTGCATAATATTTTTATTCGAAATTGTTCAATTTACAAATGCCAAACAATAAATTACCTCTTTTATTATAATATTCATCAATTAGGCTGCAAATTACCATATTTCCTGTATTTGGACCCCGGGGTCTGTTTTTCAACCCTTCTTCAGAGTGGGGAGGGGAGGGGGAGTCTATTACAAGGAGGGAGGGGTCTTAAAAAAGGAGGAGGGAGGGGTCAAGGAGGGAGGGGTCTTTAAGTATATGGAAATCCATTTTTCCTGCATTTTCGGAATGGCCTAAATGTCCGTTTTCATTTTTCCCGATTGAACATTCGCCATAGAAGAAATTGTTGCGCTCTCTGTGCACAGCCAGAGGACATAATCAAGTTCAACAATCCTAGCTAAAAAATCAAAATTTATAGGCCATCAAATTATGATTCACTCATTTTGGCCAAAATCATTGTGATTTTCAAAAAATGACGTTTGACATAAACCTTTTGGCGAAACAAAGAGCTCCGATCCTGTTTTCAAGCGGGATTTATCCATTTTCAAAAAGTTCCTTAATGTATTCCGATTTGGCCATCCGAACGCCCACACACATTTTTGGTCAAATGGATAAACATTCCATTATAGTCATGTGGCCACACACATGAAGCTGGGCTCTGATCCCCATCTTTCGAAAATTTGGTTAATGTATTCCGATTTTGCCTTCTGCTCTGAAAGTGATCCCGTGCCCACACACACTGGGTTCAATCCTGTGATTTGGCCACACACACATTTTGGCCATATGATGGTGGGCAACTGATCAGCCCACAAATGCGATTAATTTATTCCAAATTGGTAAAACACCGATTCCTTGCCCACCCACACATTTTTGGTCCTCCGTATGCCAAAAAAAGATTTTTTAGGCCAAGCACGGGGGCACAAACACACATTATTTGACCAACTGCTGAAGGATCTTATCTATAGTAAAATATTTTTTTAAGAAAAATTAATGTCTCCGAACTTTTTCTCTTTCCTTCTCTTCCTCTCCCTTCTCCAAATACACTTTTCGCCAAGTCATGCCAAAAAGGTACAAATTTTGTTTCTCTATTTACCGACCGTATTTCCTGTATTAAGACACCGGGGCTCTTATTTTTCAACCTCTCTTTAGGGGGGGGTCTATTACAGGGAGGGGATTTAATACAGGAAATACGGTATCTACCTATATATTTTTCCTATGTAGACCCACAACACAGCCAAAGCCTCCGCAAAATTTACACTGCCTAAGAACGGTTCCATAGGAGGAGGCGTAAGCAAAGTGAAGGACATGCATCTGCTGAGCGATGCCCTGCTCATGTTTGTGGATGCGGTTGACGACGACAACGATGGGAGCATGTCGCGCAAGGAAGTAGACATGGTCCTCGAACAGCTGGTCAAATCCAGCCGCCATAGAGCAGCAGGGTTGGTTTGCAGTACTGTATTAGAACCCCCGGGGGAATTATTTTTCAACCCCTTCCAGAGAGGAGGTCTATTACAGGGGGACTAATTGCAGGTGTAGACTTAATGCAGGAAATATGGTAGTGTTAGACCAGGATCTGGACCAAGACTGTGACCAAAAACAACAGGGTCCTAAAACCAAGACTAAGATTTGATCTTGTGATCCGGGCACCAGTCTTGGGTCTTGGTCTTGTCTTCGTAAAAATTTTACAGTCTTGGGTTCGAAAAATTTGATCTTGGATAATTTGAATATCATATGATTTTTAATCGAGCAAAACGGTAAAATCCCCCTAATAAAAACAGTACCTAAATCAGAGCAAGATCAAACCAAGACTAAGAATGGAAATCGACAACAAGGTTAAATCAAGACCAAGACTTGGTCCTGGTTTTCAAGACAAAGTCTTGGCCAAAGTTGATTTTTGGTTTTCAAGACCAGGTCTCGGCCAAGACATGGACTTAGTTTTTTGTTTAGCTACAAAATGAGTCTAATTACATCCGAATTGGCCAATTTCAAAAAAAGTTATGACCAAGATAATCATTTGTGTCAGGAAAAAGGTCAATACGAGTGATTATCTTGGCTATCAATATTCTTGTATTGGGTCCATTTGATGGACTTATAGACTCATTTTGTAGCTATTTTTCAAGGTTGCGTTTAGGTTGAGTTATCACTTATCACCCTTGGCATCAGTCAAGGGTCGAGTTGTCTGCTGGACTCCATGCCGGCGATCCCGATATGGGCCGTCTGAGAAAATTTTTTTTGACGACCTATGTTCTTTACTTTTAACCAGTAGACGACAACTTATTTTAGAAAGTTTTTAGGTTTTTTATTCCCCAAAATAAGCACAATCTTAGAAATTACATTTGTGATCCTTGCCATAGAGTTGTTGCCTCGTCGGGTTCGGGGCTAGCGAAAGCGGAAGTGCGGTGGACGCTGATTGAGCCACTTGTCATCACGTTGGTGGGCGGCATTTCCAAGATTGTGGTGGAAATTGAGGAGAACGAGTTGAAGGGGAACCTGTCGAAGGTATGGCCGAAGGGAATGGTACGAATAATTAACCGGCCAAAACTTTTTCAGAAATGAATTTTTTCCGATTTTTGTTTGACTAGATAGCCCTAAAAGTTAGCTACAAGATTGCCTAAAAGTCCATCCGAATTGAGCAACTACAAAAAGTGTTATGGTCACTGCCGTCAAAACGGCCACTCTGTTGCTAGGGCGTTAAAATACTAGCATCAAATTCAATCAAATTCAAAAGGTTGAAATTTTTTTAGGACTTGCTAGGCCGAAAATATAAACAGCCATGGTTCAGAATTTTATGCTATCTTCTCTTATTTAAGTTTTTCGAAATTTGGCCAAAATGTTCGAAATTTCCCCCCTAAAACTCTATTTTTTCGTTATAAAAAATTTTCAGCCAAGCCTTTTACGTTTGGCACTTTTTTAAAAGCCCTAATACCGGCACTCCTTTGATGTCGGAGTGATTGGATCGGCACCTTTCATTTTACTTTTAGGTGGAGAAGCCGAGAGTTGAAGCTCGTGCCTATATGGTATGTATCAAAACCCATATAAAAATATTTATAACCTCCACATGTATAGAAGGGGATGACTCGCGCAGAGGTGGGCTGTCGCTGGGATGGTTGTGCCACAATGCCGGGTGCCAAGAAAGAGTGCCCGAAGCAGTGCAGCCTGGAGGAGTGCGCGGGCAAAGCTTGCATCGAGACATCGTGGCCAAAAGATGATGTGTGCCATAATATCTGCGCCAATTTGACATTGCCGATGACCAGAGTCGAGATAGGATGCCAAAAGGCTTGTGCCGAGGTGAGTGTAGGGAGGGAAAAGGCATCATTTTCCCCCTTAAAAATGTGGAAATTTCCGGGAAGCAATAAACTCACGATGCTAGAACGTTAAAAAAGGTCCAATGTGGTCAGTCTGGCCAAAAACTTTTTTTGTAGGACATGTTAGACCGAAATTTAAAAAGTATTGTGCAGAATTTTAATCTGTATCTTCTGGTTTTTAATTTTCGAAATTCGGTCGAAAAGTTTGAAATTTCGTGAAAAAAACCTATTTTTTAATATTTCGGGAAAATTTCGAACTTTTTGCTCGAATTTCGAAAAAAAAATAAAAATAACAGAAGATAGAGATTTTTATTTTTTTAACATCTTTTTTTTAACTTAGCACCGTTATTCGACCGTTTGCTCTTTAATAAAACAGAATGCCAGAAACAGTCGCTATTGCATTCTTCAATATTTCGTTCTTCTCTGTTTTCAAAAATCCATTTGTTTTCCAAAATCATTTCAAATAAATTAAGCACCTATACACATGTATAATATCTTTATAACACATGTCAATAGTTTAATACATAATTAAATTTAATTTAGGGCGGATTTTTAGGACAAAATATTCATTTATTTTTCAAATTTGGCATTTTTGAGCAACTATTTCTGGCATTCTGTTTTATTAAAGAGCAACCGTTTGTTTTTCCCCCAAAAAAACATACAAAAATGTTGCTTTTTCCTTCACTAGGTGAGTGCCAGTGTGTTGGGTGCCAAGGCAGGAGGATGTGTGAAGAGTTGCTACAAGAATGAATGTGCGGGCAAAGCCTGCATTGAGATATCATGGCCGGAGGATAGCGAGGAATGCCAGACGATTTGCGCCCAGTTCCCGTCGGAGGCGAGCGCCAACTTCGTAAAATCTTCTTGTTAAACATAAATGTCCAAGGGTGGTTGGTCAATGGGGGGTCAATTTCATATTTTGAAGGGGTCGACTGAAAAGGGAAACAAAATTAAAAAAATGACCAATTTATTTTATGAAATAGGTATTCAAAATTTTCTCCGGCGCGCCTGCCAGGACGCCGCTATCTTCTTCGTTATAAAAAATTCAAGAAAATAGAACTTGCTTGAATCAAAAATGGCCAATTACTTATAAAGCTTTCAAATTGTTAATGAGAAAATTTTTTATATAGATAGATGACTCAATTAATCTAAAAAATAATTTTCTTAAGAATTTTGGTAGTTTTTACGAATTTTAGGCATTTTTGGCTATTTCGACAGAAATTTGACTGCTGAACCCCCCCCCCCCAATAAGAATCAAAGTCTGACCCCTTGCATACATATTTATTTTTTTTAAAGTTTTTTCCTTTAAGTTCGGCTACACATCCTTGAAAATGAACAAGAAGAATGCATTGAACAGTGTCAAGCGCGGATTTGACTCCCTGATGAAGGTCGGAGATGTGAACAAGGACGGGAATGTCACACATCACGAGATCCAGGAACTTGTCCCTCTGCTGAAGAAGGGCACCACGGGGTACACCAAGTCCCAGACGGCGATGTTGAAGGCCTTGGAAGGTGCATTTGGGCACATCAAGCGTGGTCTGGAGGCATTGGGAATGTCGAAAGCGAGTCTTACAAAATGATGAATGATCAACTCCTGGCAAAATTTTGAATTTATGACCAATTTCCTGTCATAAAATGGTCATTTTTGATGTTTTTTTCGTATTTTTTTTTAAAAGAATTCAAAAATAAAAGTGTCAAAAGCGGCGTGGCAATGGGGATTAAACTTTATAACTCGGTTTAAATAAAACCTGAAGAAGCCATTTTGTTGTCAAAAAATATAACAAAAAATTGCAAAATATGAGCGTAAGCAAGTTTTAATTGAGTAGCTACATAAAAAAAGTTATGGCCAAAATATTTCAATTTGGCCCAAAAAGATGAAATTTGTTGTGTGTCATAGGAAAATATGGTAATAGTGGAGCGAGTAAATGGAGGCTGAAAGAGTTCTTTTTAATTAATATTAAAATAAATTTCTCTGTAAATACCACTGTGATTAATTAATTAATTAAAACAAATAATTTGCATGGATTATCATCGTATCATCTGCTGTACCGGCTCCACCGAAGTCACCACATTTGTCCTCCCAAAACATTGACGGAAAGCGTCGGCATATTCCTTGCTGAACCGGAAATCATCATGGATTATACTAGAGACCGGTTTAGCCTTGGGCCTTTCGAAGCCGAATTAGACCAAATGATGAAGGAGCGGTTCAATGGGGATTAAACTTTATAACTCGGTTTAAATAAAACCTGAAGAAGCCATTTTGTTGTCAAGCCATTTTGTTTCAGATTTCAAAAAAAATATGGCCAGAATATCGCTATTTTTGATGCGGTTTTAATCATAACATTTTTTTGTAGCGGTCAATTAAAATTTGCTTAGGCTCATTTTGTAGCAAATTTTTTGACAACAAAATGGTTTCTTCAGGTTTTATTTATTATTAGTTAATTTTATTTATTGATAGGAAATTGGCCATAAATTCAAAATTTTGCCAAGAAAATAACACTGTAATTTACAGTTTTATTTAAAACAAAATGATTTGAGTGGATTATTATTATCGTATCATCTGTGTTGTACCGGAGCCACCGAAGTCACCACATTTGTCCTTCTGAAGCATTGGCGGAAAGCGCCGGCATATTCCTTGCTGTGAACGAATACCGTCATGGATTGTATACTCTCATAGCTTGTATTCACCTGCATAATAGCAGTACCGGTGTAATAGTGCTATTGGAAATAATTTGCGCTATGATTGTAATTGGTGAAGTCACATATTCAACAAAGAAAACGTCCAAATTCAGGGGAGGCAAAATGATGTTGACGAGCATAATTAACTAAAATAATTATAATTTTTCGGTGGAATATGAATAAATTACGAATAAAATTAGAGATCGGACCAGTTGGTTGACTGATCGGTTTTTTTTGGGTAAATTAACCAAAAAAAATTTTTTTTTTGCTTTTTCGGATTTCTAATCGAAATCAACCGACCAAATCTTTTTTTAAAAAACAGAAAATTTTTTAAAATAATTTTCTCAACCTTGCGGAATAGACTTGCAGCATATCTTTTTCGTAAAAATTTTCAAAAAATACAAAAAAACTAATTTAAATTTGAAAAATAAACCATTTTTATTTGAAAATTTTTTACAACTAAAAATTCGTCCATAAATGTAATTTTCTTAAAAAACCATCGAATGGTTCAATTATACCTATTTATTCGAAAAATACTTCTACACCGACTTAATTTCCTTTTTTTAATTTTACTAAAAAATTACCGCGCAATTTTTTTGAATTATTTCGATTTCGGTATTTTAGTTTTTATACTTTAGTTTCATTTCTAATAAAATGAAGGGAATAACTTTTGACCCACCAAAATTTGAACAACTCCAATTGCCATAATAATGCTCAACGATACCATAAGCCTTTTGTTCTTTGACGATACTAAAAATTTCAAAAATAAAAAATAAAATAATAAAAATTGGAACTTTGCGATGATTTTTTGCAGAAAATAATCGCCCAAATCAGCGCATAACACAAAATTTCTGCCGAATAAATGAACTGTGTCTTAAAATTGGTGAAATTCGCAGTTTCCGGTTGACGTGCCGGCTCCCCATAAGCGCACATCACTGGCCTATAAACAATTTATAGTTAAAATTTATATGAAGTTAGATTGATAAAAAGTCCCATTCTATGCAACTTAAAAATATCCCATTTCGAATAATTTTTGCGGCAAAAAAATATTTTTTATTTCGTTTTGCCGTCTACTTTATGCTCTATGAAATTCCATATTTTTTATTATGCCCAACCTCTTAATACTCTTTAGACGATTCATTATGTTTAATTTGATTTTTAAAAAAATATTTTAAAGAAATTTGTGAGGAGGGTCGCGAACTTAGTTTACATTTACACCCTAAGTAATTTACCCATAATCTGCGGAAGGTTGTGTAAAATAATTACCCATGAATATTTAAAAGATTATATATGGTAAATATTTTTTGATCGATCAAATTCGTGTTTATCCCATTAGCTACTGTATTTTTGTCATCAATAAATGTATGAAAATATTTATTTTTAACAAACTTGTCCCAATGCAGACTTGCACCATAATACGCAATAATTGTGCTGATCACTGTTGCTGCCAAAACGATGGCAATCAGAAGCTTGAACATAATAAATTTCCCGTATGATTTATACCTAAAAATCATTTAAAAAAGTTATTTTTGTAATGAAAAAATGTTGGCAACGTTAGCCATGGTGCTGGGTCCTTAAAAAAGGCCCATTAAGCCCAATACCTTTAGAAAATTTTTTTTAGATCTGGTTAGATCAAAAGTATAAAAGCAAAATTATGCAAAAATAATAAAAAAATAAAAAAATGTCGAAATTTCGCCCGTCCCAGCCTCGAATTCATCTGCTGTCATCTGCACCTTCCTTCCTAATATGAAATTTCTTCCCACCCTCCTTTTAGGAGGGATGGGCCAATTTGCCGCGAGGGATATCAAACTGTTTAAAACTTTTTTTGCTTGAAATGACAAATTAGATAACCCTGAAAGTCTACTACAAATTATACTAGAGACCATCCGAATTGGCCAAGTGGCAAAAAAGTTATGGCCAAATCTTTGGCCACAGGTCAAATGCAACCTGTGGCTAAAGTTTTGGCCACAGCTCTTTTCCTACTTGGCCAATTCGTATTATATCTTTTGCAATTTTGTAGCAAATATTCAGGGCTATCTATTAGATCGAAAATGATTCTCAATGTAGTTTCTGCAAAAAAAGTTATGATAAATAAACTCCATCATTAGGTAGGAGCTCCCTCCTTTGTATGCATAGGGGTTGAAAAATAAGACCCCATTGGGGTCTTAATAGAGTTTATAAGGCTTATATTAATAATTTACCAAACAGGCCAAAAAACGCCGACGAATCTGTCAATGCCGATGCTCAACTGCAAATTGATGCCAAAAGTGGTGAAGAACAGAGGAACACATTGTACAAGGTAGCAAGTCCGGAGAGGGATGTAGTTGAAGCCGAACAAAAACACAAAGAATTTGGTGGTGTTGCCCCCGAGAAGAAATGATATGCAAAAGGCATAGAGAGCAATCAGGGTGTTACAGGGACGGTGCAGGGATCTGCAAACATCAGCTCAGGTATCGAATTACCGTATTTCCTCCTAAATAAGATCTCCCTTATTTTATTCAAACTACCTCGGGTAGGTCCCTTATTTTAAAGGTACTCTTTATTTTAGATACTCCTTATTTATACAGGTATGTAAAAATAAGGGTTTTTTTTTAATTTTGCACAAAATATGAAAAAAGATTTAAACAATCATTACCGTATTACCACTATTAAATCCCCACCTCCTATTAAGAGCCCACCCTCCAGTAGACCCCCCTCTCCAGCAGAGGGACTGAAAAATAGGACCCCATGAGGTCCTAAAAGTGATATAGACTCTGTACAATTAAAGTGAGAAAATCTTATTCCAAATTACGGTACTTCTCTAGTTTACCCCCCTGGAAAAATAAAATA
>LDKF01001401.1:1823-15508 GCA_001026735.1 Rotylenchulus reniformis
TAGGACTGAAAATGATCCTAAGCTCTATTAGGATCTTCCCGGGAACCATTGTTTGCTGTTCGATCGGTGTCCGCTGATAGTGCCAGCCGGGGACAGGAAACTAGTGTTGTCCTGATCCACCAAATTATGATCTGATCCTGATCTGATCTGATCCAAGCTCCTGGATCAGATCAGGATTAGATCATTTTTGAAATCCCAGGATCAGATCACGTCCGGATCACTTTTTTCACGTGATCCAAAAGTGATCCAATTTTTCAAAATTTTCGTCAAAAAATAGAAAATTTCCCCAAAAATTTCGTAAAAAATTGAATTTTTTTGGGGTTTCCTGAGGAAACCCAAATTGGATGGAAAGCAAAGGTGAATTTGCATTTATGTATTGATTCATTGATTAATTGTATAAAATGGTATCCATTTTTATTTCGTCTATAAGCCCCAATATGGAATTTAAGGATGAGGAATCCATGGTGTTAGACTTAAATGTGTTAAGGTGTTAAGCTGCTAAATTTTCCATTTTCCGGTAAAATTTTTATTTTATTAACATAAAAGAGAAACTCAAAATTATCTAGATTATCACTAAAATTCTAGTTTGCTTGTAAAAATTTTTAAGATAGGTCTGAAACCACGGGAATTATTTATTTTCAAAAGAAATGTTTCAAATCCATCGATAAAATGGTAAGCATTGCTTTTGGGCCAATATTTAAGGTTCCAGACTAGATGTTGTAGAATAAACTATCGAGAGTGCGCATTTCGGTATTAAAAAAGATAATATAATGAAGCTATATAAGGCCATTGGGTTGCAATTTACAAAAAGCTCCGGCTGCTTGATATTTTTTTTGAGCGAAAAATTGTTTTAGAAAGGAGTTACATCCAATATAAGTAGGGTGGCGACGGGGTCCCCGCTCCCCGCGGGGTCCCCGCGGGGACCCCGTCCCCGTCCCCGCGGCCTTGTCACCGCGGGGACACGGGGACAAAATGCACCCCTAAGAATGGGGAAATCGGCCAAAATTGATCATTATTTTTGAGAGGAATGGGAAAAAATGACGGAAAAATAAAATTTTTAAACCAATTTTTCTTAAGAAATCTTCGAAAATATTGAAAATTTTCTCCGTCGGGGCCGCCGGCCTAAATGCAAAAGGTCATTCGAATTTGTCGCATGATATATAAGTATTTATAACTAATTTATTAACATTTGCGCCAAACCGTTCGGCACCAAAGTGACCCGTGCCCCCATCTTAAATAAGAAATTATTTCATTTTTTTGTTATAGGCCTCCGATTGTTGAAAATTTTTTTCGAAATTTTAAAAATTTTTGATTTTTAAAAATTTTCTTCGAAAATTTTTAAAATTTTTAATTTTAGAAAAAAATTTTGAGAATTTTTTAAATTTTTTATAGATATAAGTTTTTCTTGAAACAATTTTTCTACGTTGAAAATGCTTAAAAATAATTTGAAAATAATAATATTTAATAGATTTAAAATGAATTTTCATTGAAGGAAATTTTTTCGAAATTTTTTTTCATTAATTAAAAGACTTAGAAAAAATTCTTGTCCCCGCGGGGACCCCGTCCCCGTCCCCGCGAGGGTCGCCAGTCCCCGTCCCCGCGGTGACCCGTCCCCGCGGGGAATTCCGCCACCCTAAATATAAGGTATCCTTCTATTATAAGGTGTACAACAAACTAGAAAAAAAGATTTTTCCATCAATGAAAATTCATTTTAAATCGATTAAAACTTTCTTAAAATTATTTTAAAGACATTTTGAAATTTTTCTAGAAATCCGAAAACTATGAAAAAATTTTCGATTTTTTTTGGTCTATAAAAATTTAAAAATTTTATGAAAAATTTTTTATTTTTTATAATTATTAATTTTTAGGTATATTAAATTTTAAAAATTATGAAAAAAATTTCTAAAAATATTTAAAAAAAATAAAAATTAAAATAATGACTAGGTAGATTAATTTATTGGGTTAAGATTATAAGAGCTGCTAGGCCACAATTGTGCTTCAGAATCCCGAAAACAACTTTTTCACAGAGACAATTGTTGTTTTTTACCCAATTGCTGTGCGCTGGTATAATTTCTTTCAATTGTGTTTTTTGTTTACTTTACATCCTATTGATTATGTCGAAAAAATCAATTTTTTTCTTTTCGAAAAATCAATTTTAATATATTTTTGCAAAAATTTAGCCTTTACTTTTAAAAAATTTGTTCCTTATTTTTAAGCCTTTAAAAAATTTTACGAACTTTTTACGAACCCTGCTGTAGTGAGTATTTGGCTTTCACCTTTTTTCACATTTCACAAGGATTTTAAGGCACCACCAATGGATAAATTTAATATGGTGATTTATATAGAAAAGTATTTTATCAAATATTTCACTTAAAGAATTTCTACACCAGATAATATCCAAAATAAATATAAGATGTAAAACAATTAAGCTAATAATTACAAATTCAATTTGAAATAACTGGTCAGAAATAGTTGATTATGATAAACTCAATTTAAAATACACAACCCATTGAATTATGCTTGCTTTTATCGAGTTTTAATAAAAAAATTAGTTTTTTGGGATCTCTACAAAATGGCACTGGTACAATCAAAAGAAGTGGTGTTTAACCATACTTAACGGATCAATATTTCTGTGACAATTAATTGTTTTATTACTTTTAGATTGCATATTCTATTTGAATTAATTTTCAGAATTAGCTCTTTGGTTTATAATGAAGATATTTTAACTTATTAACAGGTTTATGCAACTTTTGGGGTGATGAATAAGTTCTATCATTGATAAATGGAAATTTTTTATTAACAATTTTTTTCATTAGAAGACACATTTAAATTTGATGTCAAATGAAAGGTTGAAATTTGAAATCACTGTATTATAATGAAAATTTTAAATTTCTTCAAAATTCAGTTTTCAATGCCGAAAAATGGTTTGTAAGGTAGACCTTAAACTGAAAAAGTACCGCTTTCTTATTGTAATCTATTTCCACTCTATATATAACTTTTTTATAATTAAATTTTAAAAAACAAAAAAAGTGCTTTTTTATATTGATAATATTATTAAATATTATTATAAAAATTCAAAAGGGCTCTCCATCCAAAGTTGAAATATCCAAATTATTTTTGTGACTGATTTTTTGCGCGACCAATTGGTTGTATTTTTAAACATTCTTTATAGTCAAAGAAAAAATATATTTTTGTGCGTTTTTTTTTGCTATGAGTTGTATTTATTCAATTTAAAATTTAAATTTTATGAATTTGAATTTGTTTTATTACTAAGTTACTTCCTGCAAAGTGGCCTTTCTGAAATAATATTCCCCAAACCCACAGGAAATACCGTTTCCCCCTTTTTGCTAGTTTTCCCCTATTTTTTAAAAATTCGAGTGAAATAGACAATTAAGGTAAAAGGACACTTCGCTATCCGGTAGCGAAGTGTCCATACCATTTCGTTACCACTATTGGGACAATTCGTTACCTCTTTCGGATGGTAGCGAAGTGTCCGGGTAGCGAAATACCTTATCGTCGCAAAAAGGGTACTTTCTTTTTTTTACTCATGCCCTAAAATTTGGGGAAAACTCCTCATTTTTTCTTCTCCCAATTTTTTGGAAGGGGGGGAGAGGAGGGAAATTCTCCCTTTTTCTTTTATTACGACCTCAGAGTAAGTTGCTTATAATAGAAAATGGGCTTCTATAGAGAGAATATGTTGTCTTTCATGGTTTATTCTTGGCTGAAATTGTGATATCGGTTAAAACATATTTATTCAAAAAATTTTCATAAAATTTGGATAAGCATCCGCAATAACTTTGCATCCCGTTTGATTGTTCATATAAATATGGCAAATATAAGAAATATTCAATAGGTTTAATTCTGACTATGCCGACAAATCAAAATTAATATCACAAATCAACATATAAATATGACAACTAAAGATGTTATCTCTAAATATATGGGCTAAAGAAAAGAGCTGATGAGTCGAGGTCATGGAGGAGTATATTCTCATGAGAGTTCACACACCACGGAGTATATTCTCGTCAGAGAATCAGGAAAAACCTTTGTATTCAATAAAATTGAAAAATTTCTACATTTTGACTGAAAAATAATTTTATACCATCAGAATCAGCATAATTCTGAACAATTTTGCTATTTATTGGAGTTGCTCTCGGTGAATTAACCGAGGGTTCCAAAAATTTCAGCTTGTGCAAAATTTAAAAAATATAAATAATCGTGATAATAAAAGTTATCCTATAAATAAATTATCTTAATACAGCACATTTTGGGTCGAATCCCACCATAGTGTCAGACATAAACTTAGGCCCGTGGAAGGCAATTATAGGAATATATAAAAAACATGGGTGGAAATATTTTTTGGACACAAGATAAGAGGAAATAGAATTAAAAATTCTTTTTTAATTTTATGATAACATTTATTTCCATTTTATGATATAGCCTTTAAATCATATGTAAAGTCACTCCTCGAGTACGGGTCTGAAATTTGGTCTCCATCATCAAAATCCTTAATTAATTACATTGAGAGGGTTCAGAAATATTTTACTAAGGTAGCACACTTTAGAATTAATAGAACTTATCTAAATTATGAATCTCGTCTTGAATTTTTTAAGCTTTCTCCATTATCTACTCGCAGAATCATTGCTGATCTCGTTATGTTATTCAAAATATACTTTAATCATACTCATCTTATTCCTAGTGATATTTTTCTAAAATCTATTCGACTATCTCGTCGTCATTCTTATCAGATCTTTGTTCCTCGTAAATCTCGGCATAATCAATATTCTCTTATAAATCGAACTATGAATTTGTGGAATTCTCTTCTTCCAGATGCTTTTTTGTCCACGAATCCCGACCAATTTCGCAAATGGCTTGTTACCAATCTACCTTCTTTTTACAACTTCTTGACTTATCCCTATCCCATTTATGATTGACCCTATTATTTATTGTTGTTTTTTATCCGTTGACTTTCCCTTTTGTTTCCACCATATTAGTGGCCTTTTGGTCCTTTGGTTGTGAATAAATGATATGATATAATATAGCTTTTTTGTTGAAAAAAATCTTTTCATTTCTTATTTCGTTCTATTCTAGTCCCCAGTTTTGCACAGCCCTGACCAGGATGCCGCATTTGCAATGTCGATGACGTATTATGTCAAAATGGACATTAGATGTAAAGTCAGAGATCAAGTGGCAAAATAACATAATTTAAAATCTTTGGAGAGAGTAAAATCAAAATTCATAATAAAAATCACATAATTTAAAAAATTTTGATTTGAAATTATAAAATGTTTTAACCATTTTAAAATCTGAAACTATTTTTAACATTTTGAAAACTTAATCGAAATCTAAAACTTTGAAATCTGGTAGATATCTGTAACCTTATTGTGAAAACGCTTTTATAAATTTACGGTTTTACAAATGCTGTCTATTAATACCAGTTCAAAATGTCGAGAATAAATTGATCACTTCCTTCAATTCTGCAACCCATAGAATAGTTGCATTGTAATTTTTATCAGACAGAGTAAAGGAAATCTGTCAGTTTAAAATTTAAACGCCGACCCGCCACAAGTTTTTGGAAAAAATAAAGGCGATTTGTACTTTATATAAATTTTATCTTGTTTATTTTTTTTATAAATTTTATCGTTTTTATTTAAAGTTTCTAAAAATGTTTCATCTGCATTTATCATAGTTTTGTTGGCAAGATATTTGTTTGGCAATTCCGATGGGGGTATGTTTTATTTATGCCTTATCTGATAATTGGAATTGTATTATTTATTCATTTATACAACACATGCATACATAGATATTTTGTCAGGACCAATGTTGGGTCCGGCTCCGCTCCGGAGCTGGACCGGAGCCAACTTTTTGGAAAGGCCGGAGCTGCGAAACAACTAATAGAGCAAACAACGACAATAAAAACAGAGGATGGGAAGGGCGAGGACGGCAGTGGGTCGCGCGGTATGGAGGACACGTGCTGGGTCAAAAGAAAAAAAGTGCAATTAAGGGCGAAAGAAAAAAAAAGTGCAATTAAAAACTAACGATACTATAAGAGGGAAGTTTGAGTGGCTGCTACTAAATGACTAAAGAGACGGAACGACTAAATAGTGACTAATAACAAAAATAAATAAACAAATATTATTTAAAATAGAAATTAATTAAAAAATAAATAAAAATACATATTAGAAAAAATTTTTTATGGAATATCCTATTAGAAAATTCTTAAGCTGAGCCAGGGAATCTTCTCAGGAGAAAAATCGAATTTAAAATTAAATAGTGATCGAATTATTGTGGCCTTTAATTTTCAAAAATTTCATCAAATCAAATCCAAAAAGGCCAAAAAATTGTAAAATTTATTGGATGTAATACAGGGCTCCCAGGTCTCAGGTGCCTGAAAAAAGTACAACAAGGTAAAAATTAAAGATTTTGGGGTCCAAAAAAAGTACACTTCTTAAAAATGCTAAATTTTTCATTCCATGTTAAATAAATTACTTTTATAAGAATTTTCTTATTCCCAACAAATTTATCTCTGCATTTTATGACTGATTGTTCATAATATCAGGGTCGTAATCAAGAAAAATTTTCCGGGGAGAGGGTATTCCTAGCCCTTAGGGGAGGGGGTCTCCGGCGGCCCCGATAGGGGCCGTCGGAGAAAATTTTGAAAAATTTTGATGGTTTTTAAAGTAAATCAATAAATTTTTTTCATATTTTTCAAAAATTTTTCCTGAAAATTTCGCCGTGCAGGCAGCCCCGATAGGGCCGCCGGAGAAAATTTTGAGATTTTGTACTAATTTCTCAAGAAAATTGGTCACTTTTAAGTAGGGTAGCGCGGGATCGGGATCCCGGCCGGGATCCCGAAGTTTCGGGATCGGGATTTTTGATCCCGATCCCGAAATAGCCGATCCCGGTCCCGAAAGCGGGATCCCGAATCCCGAAATTCAAGATTTCAATCCCGGCCGGGATCCCGAAAATTTTTTGATTTTTTTTATTTGTGTCGTATCTTTTGCTTCTTTTTAAATTTGACCAATCGTCTTATGTTTGAATATTTTATTTTCATTACGCCAAAATCTTGTTATCTCTATTGTCTTTTTCTGGTCCACGATTGAATCTCTACGATTGATGAGTTTTCACGATTGAGTCTCCGTTGTTTTTGGCTCGTTTGAGACCTTATCTAAAAAATTTTCAAAAAGAAAATTTTCGATGCTAAATTTTTTGAACAACTCATTACATTTTCTGAACAACCTGAGGCCACCGATTTTTTTTGAAACCAAGGCTTATGAAAAAATTTTAAAAACTCGAGGCCTTTGAAATTTTTTTGGAAACTCCAAGCCTGTGAATTTTTTAGAAAACAAGGCCTGTGAAATTCTTTGAGAAACCAACGCTTGTGAAATTTTTTTGAAAAACACAGGGCCTAAGAAATTTTTTTGAAAAACTCGAAACTTCGGAAATTTTTTGAAAAACTTTGGCCTAAGAAAAGGATATAAAAAATGATAAAATATTGGTCATTGAAATAAATTTTTGCCCTTTCATTTTTATTGCCCAAAGATAAATGAACAATTGATCACTGCCCAAATATCACTGTCCAAGCCCAAGTGATCACTGATCACTTCCCAAATGATCGGCTCCCTTTCAACTTTGTCTAGTTAATGGATACGAAATTTTTAATCATTATTGTTTTTCGACTTTTTGAATTTTTCTTAAAAAAATTTTGCATTTTTAAGCCATTTTTTGAAAATCCCGAAAAAAATCTCGGGATTTCGGGATAATCCCGATCCCGAAATTTGCAATCGGGATATCCCGATCCCGATCCCGAACCCGAATTTTGAAAATCGGGATCCGGGATCGGGATCGGGATCAACTCTGGCAAATCCCGATCCCGAAAATCGGCCAGGATCCCGATCCCGCGCTACCCTAATTTGTAGTCAGGTCTTTTCTTGCTTTGTTATGCTTTATGTGTGATTACTGATTAGGTTTTTTAATTCATTTCCATTTAGTACATGAATTCCTGAAAAAAATCGTAAAACAAACTTGATTTTGACCCGTTTTAGGTTTAATTGGTGACATTCTTTTTCATTTTTATGATGACAATTTTCTTTGCTTTAACAAATTACAATGAACATTTTTTTGGGTTTAAAAAATAACTTAATTCAAAAAGCATTAGTTTTTTTTAAATTTATTATTATTAGATCCTATCACACTTATTAGAGTATATAATTCTGTCACCTTCTCATAGATTTTAAAAAATATTTTTAAAAAATCAAATAAAAGTTAACCAAACCTTGATAAATCTCTTATTATTATTAATGAAATATTGTTGGTTTTTGGGGCAAAAATCATTGCTATTAGTATGAAGTAAAAGGGGTTTCGAAGGTAAATAAAATATAAATCAATCTGAGCTCATTTTTAACTTTGTCAAATTGGGCTGAATTTTTATCGTTAATACGAATTAGAAATGGGTTTTTGGACCTTTTTGATCCATATTCGGGACTTTCAGGAAAACTCAAAACCAATCAGTTCGAAAAATATTATTCTAAATATTTTAAGATTATAAATAGAATAAGAATTCCTGTTAATGTAAATTGCCATGGCCTTTGTATTAAAAATATTATTTTATATTCCATTTACTGAATTACGGAAGAACACACCGCAGTTTGTTTGGTTTTCTCATCTAATATTTTTCATTTAGCATTTGAACAGGTCTTTTGACGGGTTATATAATGATTCAATTATTATGAATTTATTTAAGCATTTACAACACATAGTAAAATTTAAAGTATTTTTAATGGAACTTAAAAATAAATATTCTATTACAAATACCAATATCTTCCCGCCCAAAAAGTTTAAAAATCTGTGAAATTTATATCAAAGAGGTTTCATTTATCTTATAAATTGGATTCAATCAGGGCGTAGATTTATAAATTAATCAATTGAAGCTTTAGATTAGACCGTTATGCTGTTATTCGGATAGAATTAGGATAGGATTTGGAATAGAATTAGGCGTTAACCCTTTTTTTGGCTGGCTGCAATAGAACCGTTGGATCAAATTAATATAATGTAGTCTATTATATAACGGTATTAATATTAAAAAATTTATTTTATAATTCATTTTTTCTAAACATTCAAAACAATATTCATGCCAAAAAATTTAACTTTATATAACTCCGATACAATTGTCAAATTCATCCATTTGCACAAGTTTATTAGGGAGCTTTATAGAGTATTATGGGTTTTTTATTTTTTTTTAAAAATTAAATACTCAACTGCTACCATTTTTCTTTCCTGTTAAGCTTCTCTTTATCCACGGCGCCTGGACTTTTCGACAGTGGACATTTCGAAGTAAGTTTAATTTTTATTAAAAAAAACAAATTGGTTTTGAATATTTTTAATAAATATTTTTATGAATATTCTACGAAAAAATTATGTTCTTTACGGTATACATGTTCAATTAAACGACAAAAATGGAATAAATGAACAAACTTTTATTTGATAAATATAATTCATTTTTAAGCCTTTCATTTTATTCTCGCAGTTAGTATTTTGGCATTGTTGGTCCCCTCTACGAAAATTCAAAAATCGCTTGTAAATTTGCTGGAAATTCCTATGCTTCTCACTACTTCGACAATATAGTCCAACAAAAAATTTAAAAACGAGCTCGAAGAATTTCCTATAATCCAACCTGAAGTTTATCATCAAAGTCTAATGTGTATAAACTATTACATATTTCCACCAAATAAAATAATAAAAAAAAACTTTATAATTTTTTGTTGAAATATAAATATAATTTGGGATTAATTTATAATTTATATGTTACTTTTGTTGGTCCTGTTCCACTCCCATCCATTCTCGGGACCGATCAATGATCACTTCCGTTCCCTTCTCTTTCCCACACATATATTCACTCCACATATTGCTGTTCCTCGGCTTTCATCCCACATTATTCTTGTTAATCCGCAATTTCCATCCTTGTAATAAAAGCTTTTCCCTTTCGTTCTTCGGGCCTTCACGGAATTTACAACTTTATATACATTAAAAATTAAAGATTCTGTTATATAATCAGAACTTCAATTTTTTAGCAACTGACTACAAGGAAAGTTGCAGAAATGTTGTAGATTTGGAAGTGCATGACAAAGAAATCAATGATATATTAAATATGAGTGAAATCATAATGTGTTCTAAGATTCCTATTGTGGGTAATATCCGTGCTGAGTCGTTAGGCCACACGGCTCAAAATGGGCGTTTAGTCACTCGGCTCAAAATCAAAATGGGCGTTTAACCACTCGGCTCAATAAGCAATAAATCTTTTATAGAAAATATTAATAATAAAAAAATTCTATATAAATAAGGAAAAAGGTTCAGGAATATTTAGTTCAGTCAATTTTATGATTTGTTTCTATACCGACATCTCTAGACAATCTGACGGCGTTACCAAAATTCATCCAAACCAAGATTCGTCCCACCAGTCAAAAAACCAAAATCCACCGCCAAAATTCGTCCCAACTAAATTCCTATTATTAGGCACAAAAATCAATATCAAAGGAAAAAATGAGGAATGATTGTTCAATGAGTGCTGTATGATTTTTGGTTTTTTAATAGAATTCCTAAACATTTTTCATTATTTATATTCCTGAACATTTTTCTTATTTATATAGAATTTTTATTATTATTATTTTCCATAAAAGATTTATTGCTTATTGAGCCGAGTGGCTAAATGCCCATTTTAATTTTGAGCCGAGTGGCCTAACGACCTAGCACCGGTAATATCATACTAAAGATGAAACAAACGATGTGTGTTGAATGTCAGAAAACTATAATTGAATGGAAGGCAATCGAACATGCTGAAGAAGGTTTAAATTTTAAATTGTTTTTGAATAAATGAACACATACACAACTCATAAAAACACATTTGATTGGTGTTGACTAAAAAATATTGATATTTTTCACGTTAGACTCCCTTGAATTTGTTTTTTATTTATTTATTTATAACTTTATCTTTTAGAGACGATCAGAGGGTTTTCGATGGTGCTGGATCCAATCTGTTATCTTTTATCATATATTTCAATATCTATTGTAATATAATCATTTTGTTAAATAATTTTTTCAATTTATTGTGTGAATAGATAAACGTTTTACTATGGAAAACTAATAACAAGGGTTCGGACAGTTAGGCAAATGCCTATTTTTTCTTGGCGTCCCAACGGCCAAATAACCATGAAAAACGCCTTTCCGACTTGATTTGAAGCTTCTAGAGTGGATTTTAATTTTATATAATGACAGAATAAAACAAACAAAAAATTATGCTTTCAAAAAAAATTAGATCTTTTGGGGGCGTTGGAAAAATAGCCTTTTAAAATAAATTGATGAGGAAAAAGAAAATTTTTAATTTTGGAAGAAGTTTCCATTTGTTTAAAATTTAAAATCTATTTTTTTTATAAATGTAATTGTAATCCCAACTTTTTATGAGATATAAATTAAAATCATATTCGTGCAAATTGCATTAGAACAAATGGTCAATTGCAGTTTATTCGACCTTTAAAATCATTAAAGTCCAAAAAATTAAAAATTCTGTAAATAATTATGAATAATAATCGAACAATAATTTCTTTAAATATCAATTATCAAAAAACATATCGGACCGATTTTCTGCGCTTCTTTAAAATAACAGTACTATTTTATAAAATGTTTTCTTTAAAATATTTCCTAGTAGAGGCATAAGTTTTGATTTTTCCTTTACTTAGGAACTAATTTTCGATTGCTTCTGAAAATTTCCCCGTTATCTAGATAAGCTCGAATTTAAAAAACAAACAATTATGGGTAGAGTGCGTTTTTTCGTTATTTTATTAATTTAATAATCTTTCAACACAAAAAGTTCTGGGAAGCCAAATTTGAAGCGAAAGCGAACTACAAGTTATTTAGGCGAAAGGAAAGGAAAAATCAAAAAGGAAAAAAAAAGAAAAAAGAAAATTATACCATGTGATTTGAATTAGGGTTGAGCGGAACCGGGACCGGTCCGGGACTCCCGGTCACCCCGGGACCAGAGTCCTGGTCCCGATCCCGGTTTTCAAAAACCGGGAAATCCCGGTTCCGGTTTTTGAGACCGGGACTAACCGGGACTGAAAATGCACCCCTAATAATGGCATTTTTTGGCAAAATTTTTAAAAATTCTAGTGAAAAGTTTAAGTTTTTTATAATGAAATTTCCCTAAAAAATTAAAATTTCTCCCTAAAATATCAATACATCACAACCAAAAATCCATTTTCATCATTTTTGTTTCACCCACTCCGAACTCCATGCTAACCATATCTAATTCCAAACCAACAACAATGTTTGTAGCAGACATCTTAAAGGACAAAATTCCTTTTTTATTTCACTATGACTAAAACGCCCAATAAACCAAAAATTGAATAGAGACATTTGGTTAGCAAAATTTCGGCCAGAAAAACCGCCCAAATTTCTTTAAAAAGGTCCAAACTCACAAATTTTCTCCGACGGCCCCTATCAGGGACGCCGCATCCCCACAATATAATTTTTCCAAAAAAAAACCTGCAAAAATGATCAAATTTTTCAAGGAATTTGGTCCGAAATCTCAAAATTTTTGAGCTTTATCCTCTCTCCACACAATTTTCAAAAAATATTTTTTCGCATTTGTTGATACCCTTGACCCTCTTACCATAAGAGAAATCAAGAAAAGACAGAAAATTTTTAAAAATTTTTTTAGTTCTTTTTTATATATTAAATATATTAAATTATAAAAACTTACAGAAAATAATGGCAGATTTTTGGGCCTAAATTGTTTCTTGCTTTTTGTCATACATAGGTATTTTTCCCAAGCCATTATTTCTTATTTTTCCATTTTGATAATTGAAAATTTTTAACAACCATTCAGGCGAAAAAATTAATCCTTATTTTTAGCACATTTTAAGGTTATTTTGGCAAAAATTTTAAAAATTTTCGAAAATTTTTCGGCTTTAAAAAATTTAATTTTTGAAAAAGGCTGGTCCCAGTCAGTCCCGGTCCCGGTTTTCCTAGTCCCGGTCAGTCCCGGTCCCGTTTTTTGCCAAAAATCCCGCGGTCTTTCCAGTGATTAATATAAAAGGTAAAAAATCTGATATATAAATATTGAATAGGCTGTTATACTAAAATCCAATTTTGCCTTGTATGTAAAAGGTAACTAAATGTGTTTTAACTTTTTTGAATACTATAAGTGAGTCAATTACCTTTATATTCTTTTTGAAAAATTCTAGAAAATCTGTTATATATTCTTGGTTGATTTGAAGTGATTTAAAATGTTTAAGTAGGGTTTCCAATGTTGCGTTTTCTTGCAAATGTTAGCTACAATAGCCAAATGCATAAAATTTGCGGCTGGCTGCTGCGGAACGTAAATATATCTGCTTTGTCTTTACTGCAGAACGCATCAAAAAACAGCATTGGAAGCATAGTTTAATTACTTAATCAGCAAATTAATTGCAACTCTTATTAAAAATTATAATTAAGAAATTTTATCGGTAAAAATTATGTATTTATAAACACTGACGGAACATTCTTCAAAAATACTTAAACGGATATATTACGGAAATTAATATGCAAATTTTATTTTTGAATGCCTTATTCCATAGTTAACCTCATTCGAATTTATTGTGAAAACAGATTTAAGTAAGTGGTTAATTTTTTATTATGTTACTTTGTAACTA
>LDKF01001401.1:21766-57034 GCA_001026735.1 Rotylenchulus reniformis
CTGTTCCTGTTCCACAGATTTACAATCTGTTCTGTTCCTGTTCTGTTCTCAGAGCGTGGAACAGAACAGAACAGGAACAGAACAGATTAAGTCGGAACACGAAAACGCTGGAACATACTAGTATAATATGCTCTTGAAAATTTAAGTTATCGTATGGCCCTTTTGGTAGGCTGAATTATTTTGGGTTATTTTCTTTTTTTCACTACGATCATCCTATTGGCTAAGATACGATTTTTCATTCAAGGAATATTTTGATAAAAATAATTCGGAACAAGTGAATATTGATGCCCCAGTAGGAATTGAGTCCAAAGAGTTGCTTGCATTTATGAAGAAAACGAAAGACAAGTTTGACATCATATCAAAATCAGAGCACAATTTCATTTCATTTTACATTTATGCAGCAGGAACAAAAAAATTGGATGCCATAGTTAGGTTCCGATTATCAGCGAAAAACCTCAACCAACTCACCAGTGTCAGCATGCACACCGTGGATAAATAAAAGTTTAATTTGTTTTTTTTGCATAAATTTTTTTTAAAAAATTTTTATAAGAGAAAATCAGAGTATTTTACCAAAGTTATAATCAATCATATTTTTTTGAGTTGTTCAGACGCCGAAATGGTTAAGAGTAACTGATGTAGTGGTCAGACGCAACAGGAAGAATTGTTTGATGATGCCAAACTTGCATTAATACAATTTATTTAGAAATTTATGTAATTATTTTTAATGATAAAATGGGACAAATTAGTAGCAAATTATAAAAAAATATTTCCAATTCTAGAATGACCAAAATACATAAAGCTTTCAGAATGCATTTTAAAACTTATATAAAAGATTTAGAATATTTATTTTCAGTCATTAAAGCCTTAAGAAAATCTTATCTAAAAGATGAAAATTTATCTAAAAGATGAAAATATCATAAAATAATATTTGTACATATATAAAGTAATAATTAATATTTTGCCAAATCATTGAGTTTTCATATATATGGTCCGTTTTCATAAATAAAAAAATTCTTATCATAATAATAAATCAATGTATCCATATTTGGTACAACATTCTCACTTTTAATGCACATTTGAATTTTATTTATTAATGTGGATCAGACACTCATTTAAATTGCAAACCAAATTTAAAATGTAAATTTTTTGAATATAAATCCAAAAGCAGTTGAGTTAAATCGCTACGTCAGCGCGACAAATGTAGTCAGATATCCGCCAACAACAGCAGATCCTCTGAAAACAGCGATTTTGGTTGGAGGAGTGCAGAAAGGGGCAGTGACCCACTCGCGCACTCCATTCCTTTTTCATCATCCATCATTCATCCTTATATTGATCCGGATCCAGAAATGTGTTTAGCCGGTGCAATTTTGGTGGCATTTTATTCCATATTTTTGCTTTTGCCCGCTATTATCCTTGCATTTGTGATCCAGAAATGCCCATTGAGACTTTGATTTGGATTAAGTTGGCTCAAAATATCTAAAGTTATTCAAAAGAATTGCTGCTAAATGAATTATTCTATGTTTAAAGGTGCTCGTTTTCGATCGCTTTCATTACTGATGCCAAAACCACAGGTTCCGATTCTCATTATACCGCTATTAGAGCAATGTTTCTCAATTTTGCCAGGCTTCTACGGTGATAAATTCTATGCTCTATCTTCATATACCTATGTTTAGTTTTCCGAAATTTGACTAGAAATTTTAAATTTTTATTCGATTTTTAAAAAACTACATAAAAATATCAGGAGATAGAGCAGAAAATTTTATACTCTTTTTTGTTGGTACTTTTGTTCTAGAAAGCTTTAAAAAAGGTTTTGGAATGGGTTTGGCACTTTTTAAAATGTCATAGCACTGTTTGGACATACAGATATACCGTATTTCCTGTATTAGACCCCCGGGGGATTTATTTTTCAACTCCCCTCCAGAGGGGGGGTCTATTACACGGGGGACTAATTGCAGGGGGGATTTGTATTTCAATCTCAGTCGTGAAGAGGGGGGTACTATTTTTCGACTCCATTTTTTGAGAGGGAAAATTTTTTGAGGGAGATAATTTACATAACAATCAGACAGAAATGTCATCCATACTCATATCTGCACGAATGGCCTAGAGGATAGTGCTGCAGACTACTGTCTCTTTCTTTTGGGTTCAAGTCCCGTTGGACTAAATTAATTTTTTTCATAACTATTTTTATCAGACAACAAAAACTAATTTTTTTTTATTCATTTGCGAACAAAAAAAAATTTATATTCAACATATATGTTATGTGGGGAATATTATTTTCGGTATATTATCAAAATACACCCCTTAAAAACGAGGTTCTGAACCAAAATACACCCCTAAAAATGAGGTCTTGGACCAAAATACACCCCTAAAGATGAGGTTCTGAACCAAAATACATCCCTAAAAATGAGGTCTTGGACCAAAATACACCCCTAAAGATGAGGTTCTGAACCAAAATACATCCCTAAAAATGAGGTCTTGGACCAAAATACACCCCTAAAAATGAGGTCTTGGACCAAAATAAACCCTGAAATTTTATCAAGATGCAAAATTCTCGCATTGAAGCGCGTGAAATTGAAATTGCCGAGGAAATCAATTGAATATAGAAAAAATTTTTATCTACATATATAAAAAAATTCAAATTTTGGATAGTACCCTCGGGGGTCCTAATGCAGGGGGGGGGGGNGGGGGGGGACTTAATACAGGAAATACGGTATTGAGGTTGGTTATATTGGTCATGTCGTCTTCGACGGATTTATTTTTTTTCGGTCGTTTGGACAAGGGCCTTATGGTTTTAAAGGTTTGGATAATGTTCGAAGTGTGCAAAATTCTTGAAAAATCTAATACCTAACTCTATCCTACATCCTAGAAAAAATTTCAATATATAATTAACGACCTATTGTGGTCAAATATTATGTCCTAAATTGACCTTTAATTGTTTTTATAGCTGTGGCGTGATATTTGTGGATCCGATTATACATAATTAGATTTAAAGTTCATCTAGAAAAAAAGATTTTATGACATAAAATAGATCAAAATAGCTATAAAATAAGCCTAGACTATTTGAATTCGCCTATTACAAAAAAAAAGTTATCAAAATGATGGTATTTTGGCCATAATTTTTTTCTTAATTAACTAATCGAATCATCTTAAATTTATTTTGTAGCTATTTTAGTGCTTATTATTTAAATTTAAAAATCTATTCTCTAGGTTGCGTTTGAGGCAACTTATAATAAATTAACCAAATCTCGGAATTTCAAAATATCGAGTAGTCTTTATGGCACATCAAATTATTTGATTAGTTATGCATAATAAATTGTTAAATTATGTTCAAAAAAGACGAAATATACTAGAATATGCATTAAAATTGACCATAATATACATATTAAATATATTTAAATTATTAATCCTTACAGAAAATGATTATTTTTACAAGCAAAACAATAAATTTAGCAATAAAAATTCATTTTTGCCAATTTTTTTTTGCCAAAAAGTCTTTAGAGTTGAAAATTTTCAACAATATCCAAAAATTAAGAAAAAGACACTAAAAATTTTTAAAAAATTACTAAACGACCAATCATTTGAAAAAAGTATACGAAATTGCTAAAAATAAAAAAAAAATGAATAAAAATTTCTAAAATTTGAAAAAAAACCCAAAATTTGTATAAAAATTGTAAAATTGGCTAAAATTTTGAATTTTTGGCCAAAAATCCCAATTAGCATAAAATATGTAATAGACAACTTAAAGGTTCCTTTAAAATATTCTATCAAGTGGAAAATATTTTTTTATGGTTATTTAGCCTTTGCTTTATCTTGAACCAACGAGAATATGGCAATCCTGTAGAATCTGTATCTCAAAAAAAAATTTTCTTAAAAAACTCTCTAGGTGTAACTTTTGACGCTGAATCTGCATCATTTTCATGTAATGCTTCTGAGGTCACTTTTTGACGTTGACGTCAAAATTTTCTCTTTTTTTTTTTTAAAAAAAGACAGTATTTTGACCAAATTGAATCTCTGTATAAAATGTACTTTTTTAGAGGATCATAGCTGATTTTTTGGATATGATGAAATGAAGGTTATTTTCGAGTGCTTAGCTGATTTTAAGAAAAAATAATATTTCAGAATTTTTTTTGCGTTAGCTCAAAAAGTGTTCTCAGTTGACGCATTACGTGGAAATGAACATCAGATTCGAATTCAGTGTCTAAAGCTACCCCTAGGAAGTCTTTTCTAGATTATTTTAAGAATTTTAGGATGCAGATTCTACAGGATTACCGAGAATATTTATTATACTCCAATGTTCCTTTGGTTTTCTCATATTTTTTTGCCAATTTCAGAATTGGGATCTTCAACTGAGAACCAACGAAGAATTAGTCCAAATTTTTGAGTGGCTAAATGGCACAAATGACATTCAGTACACAAATGTCAGCTCAGATCGTATAGATTTCCGCCAAAACAACAACAATTGGACCCTGGCACATTTGCACCTCTTCAAAAACGGTGATCCTAATCCGCATCAGGGATGCATTCGATAAGCAGTCTTTATCGACACCCATTAGTCATTTATTCCAAATTTTTCGGACCACTCGAATATTCGATATTTATTTGACCCGATATTTGAATATTCTCTAAAGTGATTTCTAACTCTGCTTGATTGATGGGAGGGTGACCACATGAATATTTAGAAATTTCTAATGTAAGTCGGAATTTGCTTAATGTAAAACGCGACTATCCCCCTAGACCCTGCAATCACTTTTTTTTTTATTATTTCACAGAATCAAAAAATCGAGAACGCGGGACAAATATATATGACGGGTCACTGTTGTCACTGAAAAAATCAAAGGGCCAGGTTCAGGCTAGTTTTAGCAGGTTGTTTATCATCAGTATAATTTTTAAATGCAGATGGCTAACATTATAATAAAATTGTTAGGTGATTGAAAATCTTAATAAATTTTAATATTTTTCTAAAATGATAAATTTCAATATATGTTTTTAAGTAAAAATATCAAAAGATTTTCTAAGCAACAAATTTAGGCAGGTTACGAATTTTTTGTGTTTGATAAATACCAAAAAATTTTGGGCAAATTCATTAATATAAATTTTTATAAATATTTTTTTCTACATATGATTTTTGGTAAGTTAATAAAAAATTCTATGGATTGATATGATTTAACAGATGTCTGACTCTTTTATACATTAATAACAATAAAATTTGTAAAACCATTCCATTATGACATCAGAGCCTTTGCGAAATGGCTGATTGACGATCTGAACACGACAACGATGTTGGACCAGTTGAACAGATACAATGGAGCTGTTTTGGACGAAGTTTTCATTCAATCATTGGCGGCCAACGAGTTCATGCAGGCTCCAGGGGGATTCACCCGCCATTGTTATAATAAAACGTTGGCACCGGGGCTTACAAGGTTTTAAAACTTATTAATTTTGTATACAGCATTCTCTTTAATATAAAACATAGACCTTATATTTTTCATCTCCGAATGGGGGCCTTATACATAGTTGAGAACCTTATATTTTTCAACCTTCCCACTCATCATAAGGGAATTTTAAGAGTATTTTGAGGAATTATTCTGGAATGTACTTTTTCGTGTTAAATGATACAAAAAAAAACAGGGATTGGAATTAAAAATCCGAGGTAAATCTAGGTTTATTACAGGGATTTCCTCCAAATTTTGGTGGTATTCGAGATTCGAGTGGATTATATAGCCTAGCTTAGGGCGGGATTTGGCAAAAATCGGGGACGGAGATTCCCGGGGATGGCCCGGTCGGGGACGGGGATGGAAAATGGGCCGGGGACGGGGATGGGTGAAAAAATTTCTAAAAAGGGTAAGTCTTTTTTCCAGAAAATTTTTTCCAAAATTTTTATGAGTGTTATATATCAAAAATTTTCAAAGCTTTATTAAAAAATGGCATTTTTGGATGAAGTAATTTCACTGTATGAGGTGCCGGCGGTCCCGATAGGGGCCGCCGGAGAAAATTTTGAAACTTTGTTACTTTCTTTTAAAAATTTGTTTAATTTTTATGTCCCTTTCTGGAACTTCTCTTGTTGAAATTCAAGAATTTATCATCATTCTAAAAAAATAATATTTGGTTGTTTGTAATATTTTTTTAATCTAAAAAAATTTCGTAATAATTTTTGTGTTAGGTTACAAAAAATGAACGGAAAAGATATAAAGAAAATTTAAACAAAATATGAGGCGAGGGGAATCGAACTCGCGACCTCACTGCCAATAAACCCGCATTGTACTACTGACTAAGGTCTCATTGGACAATCATCCGCCAAATTCTCTTAACGGTTGGATCCAAAATGGCATCTTTAGGGATGCATTTTCATCCCCGAATCCCCGCGGGGATGAAGGTCGGGGATGTCGAGGATAAGCTCGTCGGGGACGGAGATGAGGCCCAANTGTAATCATTGAAACTATTTTTTTTATTTCTTAATTTTGCGTTCAATTTTAACAAGGTTCTCTATAAAAAAGCTTCGAAAGAGAGGAACAATGCCAGGTTTGGGTGGGCTAAATATTAGGGATGCTCAAAATTCTCGGTTTTGAGTCGAAAAAGTTCCGGGTTTTTGAGTTTCTGTCTCGGGATTTGTCTCGGAAATCGAGTCTTTTTATTCTGGAGAAAATGGCATTTTCGAAAAATTCTCGGGTTTCGATACTCATGGTTTAAGTCTAATAAGTTTTGGGATTTTTCAGGTTTCGAGCATCTTTACTAAATATATTTTGGTAGGAAATGAGAATGCAAAGCATTGACAAAGGAATTATACAAATTAAATAAAGAAAACATTTTCAAATTTGCGGATTGTATTTTCAATATTCGATTGCTTATATGTACGAATATTGATTTCCTTTTTTCTACGCTTTAAAAAAATTAAACATTGAAATTATTCCCTTACATGGAGACGACCTGACTAAAACTATTTTCGATAAAATTTAAAAAAAATTCTTTTAATCAAGCGACTGCAAGATTCCATTTGACACCAATTTTATATATGGTTTCGAAAGAATTTCCCGAGATAATCATAGATATAAAAACGGTATGAACTTTTGACTCACCCTGGTTACTATCATATAGGTTATGAAGTTATTTTTTTATGTTAGAAAAATAATGTGTTGAAAACATGAAATAAATAGCAGGAAATATCAGTGGTTTTATACAATATACCGTATTCTCTCTAATATAAGGCCTAGGCCTTATATTTTTCAACCTCGGTCGAAGGGGGGCCTTATAATAGAGGGAGGCCTTATATTGGAGGGAGGGCCTTATATTTTTCAACCTTCGTCGGAGAGGAAGGAATTTAAATATTGTTTGTCCAGATTTTGCCAAGAATCATTTTTCTGGAGATTTTTTTTAGTAAATTGAACAAACTATCTATTATGAAATCACCAGAATAAAATAATTCTTATTTATTTTTAATGCAATGTCCTTAGATATCAATTATAGTTTCTAGCAATATTAATTACTTCGTTGTTCTTCTTTTTTTGTTCATTAAAACACAACATTAAATTTATTATAAGGTCAATAGGGAGGCCTTATAATAGAAGGGTGCCTTATATTAGAGGGAGGGCCTTATATTTTTCAACCTCTGTCAGAGGGGGGCCTTATATTAGAGGGGGTCCTTATAATAGAGGTAGGCCTTATATTAGAGAGAATACGGTATATTATTTTTTATCCTAAGGTCCGCTTCAATAAAATTGTCAAACGTGATGGACATGTGAATATGGAGCAATTCAATTGTACTTATAAATATTTGGAAGAAGTCAAAGACGGTCAGGAATGGTTTATTGATGGCGAATTACCGAAGTCGTATCGATTATAATTAACTGATCAGTGATCGAATTTTTCGATCTTTCGATCAAAGAAACATAGTCGAAAAGAAAGTTGAAAATTTCAACTATTTCCAATTTATTATAAGTATCTATTTCTTATTTCTATTATCTTCTATTTCTTAGCCTCACTTCTCTATAAGAATCTAACAGCTAAAATAAAATAATGACCTTTTTGATGCGCTATTGTTATTTGCTTATATTCCAGTCTAGTTGATCCAACTAATAACCAATATATTTTACCGTATTCTCTCTCTCGACCCCCCCCCCTCTGAGTGCGTTTGGGGAAAAAATAAGACCCTTCTCTAATATTAATCCTCAAAAATAAGACCCCTCTCTAATATAGTAGGTACATATTATGAATGGGAAAAATCCACTCCCAGTAATATCTTGTACAAAATTATATGTCAAACTTTTATTATATAGAACTCAATAAATATCGACGGAATAATAAAAAATGATAAAAAAAAAGCTGGGGAAAACATTTAATGCAGGGCTCTCAAGTCCCAAACCCCGAAAAAAGGATAGTTAGAAAAAAATTTAAGATTTTGGGGTCAAAAATCTTTGCTATCCCTTTTCCAACAATTTTTATGGCATAGGGGTATAAAGTTAGTACTGTATCGTTCGTAAAAATGCAACAGCAAACAAACATTTTCAGACTTAATAGACCAAAAATATAAAAGTCAAAGTTGTTCAAAATTTTATTCTGATTCGAATGATCTTTTTACTTTTCCAAATTTCCCAGAAAAATTTAGACTTTTGTCGAAAATATCCGTATTTTTTCGTCCAAAGTCGAAATTTTCGACGCAATTCGAAAAACTAAAAAAAACCTTCGAATCAGAATAAAATTCTACATAATTTTCCCTTCACTTTCGTCCGCCACTTGCATATTTTTTTACTAATAACCCAACACGATAAAAGAATCATATGAAAAAATGGCATTTCGTCAAAGGAACATTTAAGAGGGGGAATCATTATTAAAGCTTAAAAATCAAATCATCGGACATATAAATGAGAGCACAAATTAATTTTAAAATCCACTGAAAACCCATAAAAGCTTCGTTAAATTCGATTTCCCATCAGAATCCATTCCATTCCTTTGCATTGTAGAGAATTAACTGCCTTCTACTGTTGTTGTCCCTGGTCACCTCCTTGCGCGAATCCACTGCGACAGTATTGACGAGATCCCCGATCTTGGTGTCCCGTTGCTGGTTGGCTTCATTGTCGATAACCGCCGCATAAATACGAGGTGTCGAGAACTTCAATTGGCGCATCAGGCCATTTGTTCCTTCTGATTTAGGAAAGTCAAAAATTAATTCAATTTTTACCTATTTTAGAAATTAATTGACTAATGTTTCACATCTTTCGAAAAAAAATTCATAAAAATCTATGATTTTATCACATATGTAATTGATTTTTCATTTTTTTGCTTGGATGATTTTGGAATAAATTTTATTTCATTATTTCTACATATATACAATTAAAGGATTAAAAATCAAATAACAAAATTAAAAGTTTTTTGTCAAATAACACTTTTTTGACCTATATAAACTTTATGACAAGTTTCTTGTAGATTCATGCCACTATCAGTGTTTTTGATGGGGCCTAAACCGAAAATGCACCTATTATTTATACCTTTTGCATTTGAGCAATCACAGCGTATGGCCCATTGACGAACCTGAACCAATCTGCTACCATTCTCCCATTTCGTTCCGTCATCATCAGAAAATTTGATCTAAAAACAATTTTTAATACTAATTTTTTAATTTATTTAAACAATAATAATAATTCTAACTTGGTATTGATATATTGATATATTTCTTGGTATTGATATATTTGTTGCTATTTTGATTTGGCTAAAAACGACTCCGCATGATTATTAATAACCAAATATTTTCAATTTCCACGGCTATTATTCAACGATAATATACATTAAAATTTTATATAAATCGAACGGCCGATCAGATCAGCGCTTTTCCCTCGCCTTTAAACCAATGCTCTTACAGTCTGAGCTACCTGGGTGCATACGCCTTCTCTTTTAGCATCTTATGAACCCCCACCGGCCAACTTCTTCCTTACAAAATGAATTTATTTTCAAAATATAGAGTACCTAAATTAGCTACAAAATAGTCGAAAGCCATTTCGGATTCGTCCATTTTGAAAAATGCAAAATGCACTCATTTTTTGGCCAAATTCAAAAAATTGTCAGTGCTTTATCTTCTGATAACAAGCTCATTTCTCTAGGTTGCATTTGTACCGAGTTATGGTCTTTGAGTCCAACTGTATTTGATCCCCAAAGAATAATCATAGGGTGGATGTGAAAATCTGTGCTTTTAATCTTTGCTTTCTAATCTGTGCTCTGTGCTCTTTTATCCCATATTAATTATATATTTTATATTAATTATTAATTATATATTCGTTCAAAAAATTTTCATGATCATTTAGATAGTGTCTAATAAAGTAAAATCGATTAATACCAAAAATTACATTGACTTTGTGCTCTTCAGACTGCTCGACACTGAGCTTAGGGGGTCCGATGAAACATCCATCAATAGGGAATAAACATTCGGGACCGAATTTGCAGCTGCGTCTATAAGGTTGAAGTTGGTTCACTAATCGTGCACGCTCCGCAAGAGACAAAGCATATTTAAACTGTAATGGAAATAGGTTAGGAACTGGATAAAGGATTTTTATCTTACAATTAGAGTTGAGTAAAACTGGAACCAGTTCGGAATTTCCGGTCACCCGGAACCATAGTTTCGGTTCCGAGTCCGGTTTTGAAACCCCGGAATTACCCGATTTAGGAAAACAAACACCCCTTAGGATGGCATTTTGGAATTTTTGGATAAATTTTTGTGAAAGTGGGAAATTTTTAGTTTTTCGCAATTTTGAAAATTTACAAAAATTTCATTACTTTAAAAGAAGCCTAATTTTTTCTTAAATCGACAGACCAATGATAATTTTTTGAAGATCAATTTTAAATTTATTATACAAATATTTATATACAAATATACGTTATATAACATTTGATAACAAATTTCGCTAATTTAGGGGGATACGATCCGACCTTGGTTGCAAGCTGTTGGTCTCTTGTCAGATTTTTTCCCGGCAATTCGTATCCAAATTTCACATGTTCAATGGTGGCATCCATGTCTTCCGATCGGTTCTTTTCGCCGTTATTGATCTTTCCAGGGCCGAACTTTTTGATTAAAATTGAGTCCCACTTGTAACAACAGTAATCCAAAAAGCTCAAATCCTGTGAAATAAATTGGAGGGCGATTAGCATATTCCACAATTAAACTAAAAACTTGCTTATTCCAATTTATATCCACTTATAAAATTCAATATTTTTACAAAGGAATTTTAAAAATATATTCAAAACTTAAATATAGCAATCTTTTAGGCATTTTCGATTTTTATTTGAATAGTTTAAAATTTAAAAAATTGGATTTTTCACTTCTAAAAGGCAGAAATATTTAACAAAAAATAATAAGAACATAAAAAAGTTTTTTTGGTTCCTAATCTTTCTATGGAGGGGGGTTGAAAAATAGAACTCCTTCCCCCTCTGGGGGTCTAATACAGTTTTTACGGAGTTTCTTCGTTTACCTTGCTATAGTTTGCCCAAATCTTAACATTCTCGTTCCTGTCTTCTTTTGCCCGCGCCGCACTCACAAAGACCATTTCACCACATTCGTGAACGAGAACTTCGGCGCCAAGATCGGCATTCTCTTCTTCGAGATGTTCGTTCACCGAAATGTCCACATAATCATAGTCCGTTTCCTCTTTCAGATCACGCAAAGAACTTTTTTCCAGTTTTTGCATGACAAATTTGGACATCGAATGCTCTTCTGGGTATTTCTGGGATGCCAAATTAACTGATTCCTACAATAAAAATTATTTTTTAAATATATCTTTTATTTTAATTTTAAATATTTTTTAATAGTTTAGAATTCCGAAATTTCCAAAAAAAAATTAATAGTTCAGAAATTTGCGCCCAAATCTTGTCACTCAGTTTAAAAAGAGATTAAATTCGATATTAAAAGGTCTGTAATATCAGAAATGCCATAAGATATGCCAATTACACTGTTGAAGGTCTAATCAGATTTTCAGGATATATTCCCTCCCTCAGAATAGGGAACTTTAAATAACAAAATTTTTCTCGGATTTTCCGATTCAAAAATTCATGTATTAAATCATTTTTGGGACAAAAATAGAAGAGAAGGGGAAAAATCGCAAAAAAATGACCAATTTTCTTAAGAAACTAGTCTAAAGTTTCTTGTGAAATTGGAGAACAATTTGTGCTACTGCCCCCCCCCCTATCCCGAAATCCTGGGTACGTCCCTGCAATCAATTATTCAATTTATAATAAACTTGCCTTCAATCCTTTGAAATCGTAGGGACCATCCGTTTCAGCCGGTTTTTTCAGAAAACCCACACGGACTGCAAAATTCGACACAGTCATGCTCACCCGTTTCCCATGTAATTTTTCTGCAGATTCGTAAAGGTCCAAGTATTTGGCGACAATAACATATTTCCAATCAGAAATGCAAGGCTCATCGATCACTAAAAATGGAACTATAAATTACCGTAAAACCTTTATTATAACCCCGGGGGTTATAATTTTCAACCCACAGGGGGTCTATTACGGGGGTTCTATTTCAGGGGGGAGGGTTATAATACAGATATTACGGTATATAATATAATCAAATAATGTACAAATACATCCTCATTTGCGTGAAATTGATGGTGATATTTGCGCCCTAATCATTGTTCAAACATAACTTATACACGGTGTTCCCGATCCAACGAAAATGTGCGGCAGAGAAAGAGAAAAAAAAACAAATCGCCAAACGCCAAAAACTGTTCAAATATAGGAAACAAACAACCACTCCTATTGAAAAAGCTTTGCGAAAGTCGGTCGGGCCTATTTTATTTCACACACAGAGAAATTCATTTTTGCACGCCTAAACATTTATTTATGCCCTGAAATTTATTTCTTAACAAACCGAATGACGTGAAATGCTAAATAAATGGAAATAATGCTTGCACAATTTTTCAGATCTTAATAGTAAAAAATAAGCAAAAACTAAGTAGTTTTATTCGAGAGTGCCTCCAAAAACGATGGCAAAAACAGCAAATCAAGCGGAGAAGAAAATAAAGACCATTGAGGGCCAGGAAGAAGAAAAGTAAGTTGAAAATTTCAGGATTTTTTGGCCGAATTTCTATTCATTAATTTTAGGGGTAGAACAAACGGAAAAGGACATGGAGCAAAACAGAGCGATGATAATTTTTGACGCTGAATCCGATTCCGACGTCCATTTTGGCATAAGGCGTCATCTGACGTAAGTTTTTAGAGTTAGATAATTTTCACATAAGAGTTTAGATAATTTCTCAAAAAATTGACGTCAGTGTCAAAAAATGATGTCAAATGACGCATTCCGTCAAAATGGACGATAGAATCGGATTCAGCATCAAAAATTACTCCAGGGAAGTCATTTTAGATGGTTGTATTAAAAATAAAAGTTAAATTTTGCTCTGGTAGGGGAGGGGATAAAAATGTGGATACATGCCGAAAAAGTAGCATAGCAATAAATTTTCAAAAAATGTAATAGAATTGATGAAAATAAATTAGAAAAAAATATTTGAACATAAAGCACAAGGTTTTTTAACGAGTATCCATAAATTCAAAGAAAAAAATATGAAGCGAATGATTTGGCGCTACCAAATTTCGCCTACACCAAAATTCGTCTACTCAGCCAAAAAGCCAAATTTCGTCTACGCCAAATTTCGTCTACACCAAAATTCGTCTACTCAGCCAAAAAGCCAAGATTCGCCTATAAATTTAAAAAACACATTTCATGTAGAACCCGTTCAATGGTATGTAGACCCCCCAAACTGGCATGTAAACCCCTAAAATGGCATGTAGAACCCGCACTAATAGACGAATTTTGGCTTTTTAGCTGAGTAGACGAATTTTGGTGTAGGCGAAATTTGGTGTAGAGGAAATTTGGCGTAGACGAATCTTGGGGCAGCGAATGATTTTCTCTCCTATCTTATATTATCTTTTCGCGGCGAGAAGAAAAAGGAAAAATGAGAGATAACATTGACAGACACTTTAAATTCGGTCAGAGAAGGTTCTTATGGATACCCAAAAAATTCCTCGATCTGTATTGCCCTTCTTCAAATTGTTTTATAGCCTTTTTCTGTCCAAATACCATCAAAAATTTAATTTGCACCCCTCGGGATCTGAACCTCCACCAGCCGACTCCACTCATTTTTGTGTCATACTTACTAACCACTAAGCTAACGAAAAAAACAATTTTCGTCAAAAGGTCAGACACTCGGGAACACCGTGTATACTTATTAGAAGAGAGGATTTAAGATCAAAATTAGAGCAAAAAATTGGCTACAAAATTCTTTAAGGTTTAAAACTGGATTTTTGATATGGAATTGGAATGTTAACCCCCGTCTGATAGACTAGGGGATGCTATAGCTAATGCAAAAGGCCGCGTCTCGATTCCTTCTTTTCTCATAAAAAAATCTTTTTTTCATAAAAAATCAAAGAGTGGAGGAATTAATATTCCTTCAGCTATTAGATGGGGTATAAATGGGGTATAGATTTCCTAACAAAAAACTAGGGTTTAAACCCGAAAAACTGGTTTGGCCATTTTTGAACTAGGCCATCTTTTGACAGGCATAGAAAATTCTGTAAACATGGACATATGTAGTATCTTTTTTGAAGTTTTTGGATCGTTTTTTGTTGAGTTATTAACACGCGAATACAAAAACGGCCATTTTTATGAAACGACCTAGTAGCTCAGATGCGTAATTTTTGATTCTAAATCCAAGTAGTACATTAATTTTGGCATGCATTATCATAAAAATAATGAGATCGCTGATTTGACATATCTTATGCTTCTTCTAACTCATTATGGCAAAACTGATATCAATTCAAATTTAACAATATTCATTTATGAGGGGACCGAACAAGTACCAAAAATCTTGATGGGAAATTAATGGCAATAAATTAATAATAATAATAATAATAATATCAAAACCCATCGTAAAATAAATCCATCCCTTTTAAATATAAAGGATTCTCTTGGTGCCAGAGAAAGATAAAAACCCGCCAAATGTGCAAATACCTCTGTAAACTTTTTTTACCTTTCACAGCCGGCTGGTCCTGCTCCTTCTCCTCCTTCTCGTCCTCAACGATCCCGGCCTTTTTCGGGCTATCAAATGCCTCCTGCTTACCGCCCACCATATTCACTTCAAAGGCGAAAAGATTTTATTTTTATTTTAGATATACAAAAAAAAATAAAATAATTTTTTATTTTGAAAAAATAAAAGACACGACAGGCATTTCCCATTCTTATAAAAGTGTCAATGCGACTATTTTAAGTTTTTTTTGAAATTAGCTAGAAAAAATTTAAATTTTTAAAGACAAAAATATGCACAAAAATTTCCTCTCGTGAAAAAGCAGAACCTTACGATTTTTAAGTTTTCGAAAAATCCATATTTTTGAAAAAAAAATTTGAATTGAAAAATTTTCTGACCACAAAATCAGGAAAAATTTACTGAATATTTCATCTTAAATTTTCTCCTAGTAAAATTCCAAAAAAATAAGTTAAATCACATCATTATTTTTAACATCCCAGCGGATCAAGGATAGCCCAAAATTAGAGTTAGGACAAAGGCATCGATAGGTCGGTATCGGTAAAAATACCGAAAAATAACAGGAAAAAATTAAAAAATCATTCGGCCGGTATTTTTTCGGTATTATTATTATAAAGCACAAAAACCAGATACGGAATACCGACCAGTTCTAATAAGTCTACCAAAAATAAACAAACTTTTAGTAGATTTTGCGAAGCAGCCATTTCCTTTTTTGCCATAGCATGGAAGCAAGTTGTCGCCCTCCTAAATAATTTTTTTCTCTTTATATAAAAGTCTATGAAAATTTTAAATAATCCCATATTAAAATAAGATTGTAAAGAAAAATTTTCATATATCTTAGAAATCGCCAAATATCCACTAATAATTGCAAAAAAAAATGCAAAACTGATAAAATATTTATTTTTCTTCAAAATTTTTTAAAATATTCTAGACCATTTTTTATGGGACATAATTAATAACCAAATAAACGTCAAATTTTCTCCCAAAAAACTGAAACATTTTTTTAAATTTTTTAACATCTTTTGATTTTATTGTATTTTTATTAAGAAAATTTTCAAAAATGGGCGGAATATGCTCTAATATAAGAACCCCAATTATTTCATTATGCTCTAAAATACTAAAATGTGCAATTTTATTCACCAAATATATAATATAGTAATAAATTATGGTACTTGTTTATTGATTTTCTTAATAAATGTATAGGTATGCGCAAAAAATAATTGAAAACCATATTAATTAGAGATCGACATTTTGAGAAAAGACGTACCAGTGCCAAGTATCAGTAGGCATGGGGCACAAGCATAACGTAGTCACGTACCAAAAACGTGAAAAACTGGTACGTGAATTAGCACGTAACGTCAAAAAAAACAAGTACAACGCATCACGTACTTCACGAATTTCGTGTACGTACTACTCCACCTGGTCGATCTCTAATATTAATGCAATTCCTAATGATGATTATATATTATGTTCAATTTATGTTTCCGGATTTTGGTCAGAACATATTTGTATACTGAGGAAAATACTGTTCTGAGAAGCTGTAGGCACATTTTTTGCCAATTTTTTACATTAAATAATTTTTAGAATGAGTTAAATTTTGTCAACTTTGCACCACTCACAAATGTGATGCTGATGCCACAATTTGGATCGTGTCCAATGACGCCGAACATTTCATCAGTTTGGTTGAAATTGGTCAGAAGGTCCAGGGGCAAGCTGAACACCGGGTCCTAAATTGTTGAGAAATGGGGGAATTCAGAGCATGATCAATTCACATGGTAAAATTGACAATTTTAAATTATGATAAACTTTCTTTGGTGGCCATAGGGCTCGATGTCGACTCTATAATATGGGTGCTATGTCGTTACAAAAAAATATATCAAAAATTCTAGTTTCTGACTAATTTGTTATTAGAACTCGTTAGACCAAAAGTATAAAAACCAAAATCGTGCATAATTTTGGTTCGAATGTACTTTTTATTTTTTAAATTTCCCAGAAAAAAGTTCTAAATTTTGAAGAAAAAATCCGAATTTTTAATATTTTAGATAAAAGTCGAACTTTTCCGGGCAATTCGAAAAACTAAAAAAAACCAGTAGAATCACATAAAATTTTCACATCTTTACCTTTTTTATTCATTCGATAGGTACTAAAGAGTTATAACTTGTTCAATTTTATTTAAAAGGTCAATTGGCTAAAAAGTTATGGCCAAACCAGTGTTTTTGGCCATTATGCAATATTCTGACCATGATTTTTTCATTAAATTGACAAATTTGGCCAAATTTGAACCTAAACTTAAACCTTTGGTAACTCAATTAATTAATACGAACATACGAACCTTGGTTCATAAATATAAATCTAAAATTTTTAGATGGTAAATAGTCAAGTGACGAGATGGGTGGTAACTAGTTGAATTAACACCACCCTCTACATACCTATTATAGATATATTATACCTATTTCAGATCCCATAATAATTCCAATGTTTCCCGCCCGATTCATATAGAAGTAATACTAAATAGTTTTCCTATGGGCTAAAAATTTTGAAGAAACGTCGATTTGTTCAAATCATGAAAATTTTTGCTTTTTCAAATTTTCTCACGATTTTATCATGTTTTTGATAAGAGTCGAAGTTACCTATTTGGGAATGGGAATATTAGGGGAATACTTTTTAAAGGTGCACTGCCACAGCGCGAAAAGGCTCAAAATGGGAATTATGCGAAAAGGGTCATTATGAGGGATGGATAGGAGAGATCACGAAATGCCTAAAAACTTTTAATAAATAACAAAATAAACATTTTAAATTTTAATAAATAAAAATTATTTAAAAAAGTCTTTAGCATTAAAATTTGAAAATCCAAGGCATTTGAAATTTTGAAAATTTAACTACTATTTTGTAATAATATTTTATTGAAATTAGAGCCAATAAAATCTTCCTCTGATGTATTTTTGAAGATCAACTTTATTTTCAATATTTTTAAGACCACGGTCTTCTGTTTTCCTAAATATTTCTGTCTTAGGCCATAATTTATTTAAAAAATTCATTTGATTCGATTCTAAAATTTTAAAGAAAAATTAATTCTTTTTATTAGCAAGTAATTGGTCTTTTTTTGTAAAATAAAGCATCTGAATTTTTCTTTAGAATTTTTAAAATTAAAAAAAAATTTCGTAAATCATAGCTCTCAAAAAATTGAAATAAATTTAAAATTTATTAGAAGTGAAATTACAAAAAATTCAAATGTCTTGGATTTTCAAATTTTAATGCTAAAGACTTTTTTAAATAATTTTTATTTATTAAAATTTAAAATGTTTATTTTGCTATTTATTAAAAGTTTTTAGGCATTTCGTGGTCTCTACTATCCATCCCTCATTCTGAGCCTTTTCGCGCTTTGGACTGGCACCCTTTTTAAAGACCCAATGCCGTCCGTTCTGACTCACTTGGTTCTCCAGCAGTGCCCCATTGTGGACTCGCTTCCTGAAGTCGTCGGAACGTTTCTGCTCTTTGCCTCCCACCACCCACACGCCCCCGATGCTGTCCTTGCTGTTGAAGCGGAGGATGAAGCACTTATCCGCAGGCACACGCACAGGGCTAAGGATTAATAATTTAATAAATAATCCATGTCTTATTATTTATTTTTTGAAAAATTCAATGACAATGAAATTTTTTTGCACCGAAATTCAACCCCGATAGGCACTGCTACAGGCTAAAATTTTTTTGATAATCATAAACCAAAAAAAATAAGGGAAGATGTGGTTGAATTTTTTCCCGAAAAATGACCTATGAAAATCCCTTTAATAAAACTTATCAAAGCTGTACCGAGCATGTGAAAAATTCCATTTTACTTCTTAATTTTAACTGCCCAAATGATCGGCTCCAATGCGCAAACCCTCATGCTCTTCTGAAGAAAAAAATCCCCTTCTACAAGACCACCTTCTTCAATTTTCTGCACCTGCTGTTTTATCTGGGAATCTGTGCCATAACCTTTTTTGTTGTAATAGGCAAATTCAGAAGTATTTGGCCCATTTTGTATATTTTTGAAATCAAATTAATCGAGTTACAGGCTGCTGGAGATGTCGGCGGGAGTTTAATGAGCCCTACCTGCCGATTTGGGCTTACTCGCTTGGTCTCTTGGCGTACGAGCTCTGCACGCTGTAGCCTCCGTCGGGCTCGCTGCGGATGTGCAACCCGTGCAAAGTCCTACCATTCGCCCAACTGCGCCATTCCAGATTCGACTCCTTCCGGGCATTGCACTCCTTCGTGATGGGATGCTCTTCCTGGTTTCGCAGTTCAAAGGTGCGCATCACGTTCTTTTCGTTGTCCCGGTCCAAGTGGCCCACATAGCATAGGATCAGCCTAAATGAACAATTTATTTTTGAAAAAATATCCCCGAAATACCATAATTGACATTTCATTAGCGGGAGGGGAAGGATGGATGCAAAATGCATAAAATCAATTTATGCTATGATTGCTCATTTCTAAGCGGAATCAGATCAATACATTTGTTATGTTCTCGTCGAACAAACAAATGAATAATAAAATAATAGAAATAAATAAGTTTATTTTTCAAATAATAAATCCAATAAATCGCAATGAAATAATAATAACTTATTTGTCTGAGCGAATTGGGGAAGTGAGGAATGAGACTGGGGAAAAGATCACAAAATAATTACGACAAAATATCCCAATCCTAGCAAATTGTCACTCATCATTCGGATCGCTGGCGAGCGACCCAACACCTCCCTTCTTAAGTCAAGGCCTCGGGGCGCCGTAGCTTAGGACTTACCTGTGGCGTTCGGCTGGAAGATCCTCCGGGGTTTCGGGTCCCGTCGAGTTCTGCGCGGTGGCGTGGCCTCTGGCGTGCGATAGTTCGTCGGCGGAGTTCTGGGACTCCATGGTTTTGGATTCTGAGGTGGTTCGACCACCTGCGGACGTGCGGGTTCCACAACGGGATCTTCCTCCAGCGGGTAGCGCCTGCGCAGCTGGTTGGCGTGCCGATGAACCCTTCTGCCGAGCACGGGGACGAACACGCGATAAGTCGGTGACCGCTGTACGCGTTCCGCAATGGTGCCTTCGAGCCAAAAGGCCTTACCTTGGTAGGTTCGTAGTTCAGCATAAGCACGGGATCGCCGGGGAGAAATTCCACTTCCTTGGCTCCGTGTTTCTTGTCGAATTGTTCCGACATCCCCTCGGTGTAGAACTTCTTGGCCTGCTGAAGACGTGCTTTGTCCACTGGGGTGTCTGGCAGTTTTCCCTTCGGGTGAACAAGTGAGATTTTGGTGCGAAGTCGGCGACCGAAGAATAATTGATCCGATGAATAACCGATCAATGCGCCATTTGGGGTGGTGGTCCGGTATGCTAAATGCATTTTCTCAATCCACTCCTTCGCTGCCTTTCTTCATCGCCCTCTTGAAATCGTCGCTTTGGCTGTGATACTGCTCATTCGGTAGACTTCAGACCATTTCGAATAGGCGTCCACCATGATGAAATATGAATGTTCATCGGGGCAGGGACCAGCAAAATCGATGTGTACCCTTTCGAATACATTGTTGGTTGCAGACTAGGGCTGAAGTGGGGCCTTGGCTGGGCATTTCTGGGCGCCCTGGCATTCGGTGCAGTGGCGGACGATTCTTTCGACATCTGAGTCGAGACCCGGCCAGTAAACATCCCTCGCGCGCTATGGCCTCGCGCGCTATGGCTTTCATGCGCACAATTCCTGGGCGTGCCAAATGGAGTGCCTTCAGGATGCGACCACGGAGGGATGAGCTGGGGATGATCACACGATGTTGCTGGATCAGACAACCTTTTCCATTTTTTGATTTCCAACATGTACTCTCGTTTGGATGAAATGGGAGTTGCTTCACTGTTGATTGGAGGACCGTGTTGATGTTGCAATCCGCCTCCGTACAGATGTTTGCTATGAGGATGTCCTCTTCGGGTCGTGGGTAGTTGGCAACAAGACGTGACAATACATCTGCTTGGCCGAAGGATGCCGTGTTGATGTATTTTACGTCGAAATCATAATTCGAGAGGATCAATGCCCAAGGCTGGAGTCGGCTAGCGGCATAAATGGGAATGCCCTTTTTGGTGCCGAAGATTGCTAGGAGGGGCTTGTGATCCGTGAGCAGAGAAAATTTCCGACCAAACAGCATTCGGTGAAATTTTTGGACTGCGAAGATAAGAGCAAGTGTTTCTTTCTCGATTTGGCTGTAATTCTGCTGAGCCGGGGTGAGAATACAGGAAGCATGCTAAATGACCTTCTCCGGTTTATCCGGGAAGACGTGGCTGATTGTTGCGCCAATTCCGTCTTTTGAGGCGTCTGCTGCTACGACGATGGGTAATTTGGGGTCGTAGTGGGTCAGCAGTAAATCGAAAAGCATGATTTCTTTGGCTTTTTCGAAAGACTCCTGCTGCTTCTCGCTCCAATCCCATTTGATGTCCTTTTTAAGAAGTTCATCCAGAGGTGCGCGGATCTCCCTCATCGGTTTGACGAACCTTCCGTAGTAATATAAAGCACCAAGGAATGAGCGGAGTGTGGACACGTCGTGTGGTGGGGGCATTTTTCGGATAGCGTCTGAACGCGATGGGCCTTTGGACGACACGATGTGACCCAAGAAGAGCAGTTCAGGTTACAGGAACTTGCACTTTTCCAACTGGATGCGAAGGCCGTATTCTCGGATTCGGGCGAACAACTGGAACAATGAGGAAATGTGCTCGTCCGGTGTTTTGGATAGCATGATTCCATCATCAAGGTAGGTGAATGTGCCAGGAATTCTGGCCACGATTTGGTCCATCAAATACTGAAATATCGATGATGCCGACTTTACGCCAAATGGAAGATTAATTCCACATTTTCTTGGATTCACCGTCCAATTCCATCTGCAAATACGTGTCTCAAGGCTGGTGAAAAATGCAGTGCCATTGACGGCGGCATAGATGTTTTCCGGCCTTGGAATTGGGTGCCGGTTTAGGTCGAGCGTTTTGTTCAGACCGGTGGAAAAGTCGGTACACACACGGGTTTTTCCATTTTTATTCTTGACGGCCAAAATGGGAGCGGCCCAGTGGCTGAATTCGATGGGCTTGATGGCGCCGATCTGCAAAATACGATCCATTTTGGTGTTTACAGCTTCCAGGGCGCCGTGGGGGACTAGTCGTGCTTTGCAGAAAACGGGAGCCCCTGGTTTCAAGATCAGATGTGCCTTGAGTTTGGTGCAGTGCCCTAACTCATAGTCTACAACGGGAAATTCTGCTTGAAGGGCCTTCGTGAGCGATGCAACATCCGTGACAGAATGTGCAACATGAGGAATGACCGCAGATTGGACGCTTGCCTGTGGCTTTGGTGCAAGACCTCTGATGGGATGATCTCCAGTGCTTCAACCCATGGCAGACCAAAAAGATCATGCTTGACCACGTCGCTCACGTACCCGATCAGTTCCTTGGGCGGGTTGTTCTCATAGCTGACGGTGCATTAGAACATGCCCTTGAGCGGAAATGTCATTTCGCTGCAGTTCCTGGTTTCAATATCTGGTGGGGACAACGCGGGTTTGCCAAGCTTGCACCGTGTTTGGGTGGTGAAAATTGTAGCTTGGGCTCCGGTGTTAACCTTCATCAGGCATTCGATGCCATTGATCAGGAATGGGAGCTTCCACCAACGTCCGGGTGTTGCACCGACAACCATGCAGTGAGTTGGGTCAACCTCGACGGTGTGGACAGCTCGATCCTTTCCTCGGAATTGGGTGGGTTTGCCGTTCTAGCATACCTTGGTAATGTGACCTTGCCGCTGGCATTTGTGGCAAGATACCTTCTTGAACCTGTAATCCGATCGCCAGTGATCGGTTTCACCGCATGAACCACAAGGATGGGTTGGAGGAACCTGGTCTGCCTTGGATTTAGTCCCTTCTCGATGTTGGAACTGAGGTTTAAGCGGGTTGGGGTTCCGGGTTTTCTTTTTGGATTTTGTCGGTTGCCCTTTTCTCTCCATTGCTGAGTTCGAGCAGGGATGGCATTGGTGGAGGGGTCGGAGGTGAAGAAAGAGAGAGCGCATTATCCTTATGCTTCACCAGTTGGATAGTCCGCAATTCCTCACCAATTTTATTCAATGTGACTTGTGTGCCATTTTTCCTGGCTTCCTCCATCATTTTCAGGCATTTTTGACGGAGATCATGATGCTCATCTCGGAGAGCGATCACCAAAATGATGCATTTCAATTGCTCTTTGGTGAGACTAAGGTCGGCATTTTCACAGGAGGCATTGATGTGGGCGATGAGAGCAGCAATGTCCTGGTTGGGCTGCTGACGAATCCTGAAACATTCTTAGCGGCGAACAAACAGAGAACGAGTTTCCGAAAACAACTCCTAACAAAAAAACAGCTTCGTCAGAGTGTCAGCCCAATTGGCTTGGTATGATGCCATCGGACTGATGCTGTCGCGGTACAAATTGTACTCGTCATCCCCAAGTTTTCCGAGCAGCAGGCGGATTTGGATGACTCCGGGAATGAACTGCCATCCTCAACAATCAGTATTCCGAAGCGTTGGAACCACTGTTCAAATGTCGCTCCATTCTCAGGGTCGTACTGGAACTTTGAAATTCGGGAGTCCAATGAAGCGGCCAGCGAGGCAGCAGAAGCAAAAAAGCAGCTCCGCCGCCTTGTGCTCCATTCGGACCAAGCACCTGGGTCAGTACAGTGGAGGATTTGCTGGAGTTGGTCCGTTAATGACATGATGGGTAGGACCGATGAATTCACTTGCACCTAGCAAGACTTTGGATGAAGTGCTCTGGTAGCGCCTAGCTACACTATCTCCAGCACCTAGCTGGGGAGCACTGAAGGATGAAATCAGAGAGTCCTTAAAATCTGCTGGTGCGATGTGCTCAAGTCGGTAGAGCACAAAATCGATGGGTCGAGTGGACAATCCTAAACTTTAAAAGAGGAAAAAAATTCACAAATTTTCCATGTCCGTTTGATCCTCTGGTTGGTTGAAGATCCTACTGACTGCGCCAAATTTGTTATGGTCTCGTCGAACAAACAAATGAATAATAAAATAATAGAAATAAATAAGTTTATTTTCCAAATAATAAATCCAATAAATCGCAATGAAATAATAATAACTTATTTGTCTGAGCGAATTGGGGAAGTGAGGAATGAGACTGGGGAAAAGATCACAAAATAATTACGACGAAATATCCCAATCCTAGCAAATTGTCACTCATCATTTGGATCGCTAGCGAGCGACCCAACAACATTAAACCTCTTTTATGATTTTTTTATGCTTGAATCATCTCAGATCCTTTTGATGTGGAAAATCGTTTTGATCAGATCATTTTGGGGGTTGGTTACATAGAATAATGGTATTACACAGAGAAAGATACCAACTGTGATTTGAGTGAACCCATAATATATTTTTTGATCAAATCAATTAGAATCACCCAAATTTTGCCTAACCCATTGTCGCATTTCTCGCCCGGCATCTTAGGGCATATGTTCATGTCAAAGTAAAGCGGATTCGGACTGTTCGGTGCCGCTTCCAACTGCTTGAACATCAGTCGAAATGGCATCGAAGTGTTCACGATCCATCCGTTGACCATCCTGAAAGGGCACATGAAATTGTTGAACATTGGCATTAGCAAAACGAGTCGGGTTAAATGGACACTTTAATCGAAAAAATTAATCGGTCCAACTCTTAGCAATTTGTTGCAATTGTTTTTTTTTTGAATTGATACTTGAATCACATCTGATTCATATGATAAAACCCAAATTTAGCTACAAACAGATGAGCTATGAGAGCCCCCTACTAAAAACTGCCTTTTTGAATTTTCAATGCAAACCGTACAATTGGCCTTGCGGGTTGGTGTACACTTGCTGGAATTGCTCCGGGTTGAATTGCTCCCCAATCTGGGAATTTGGTGGGCTATGCGCGATGCTAAATGGATTAATAAGGGTTTAATCAAGGATAAGCTCGATTTTCGTTTTTATTAATTTAAAATTTTCTGTCCATTTTATCGAAAATTTAGTTCTCAGTTTTCTGCCCTGGTTTTCTAGCCACTCCGAAGAATTTTTTTCAACTGAAAAAACTTTTTGGTATCTACAACTAAAAATTTGGTTTACTACAAGAAAACCGACCGTAGGACCTATAAAACTACCTTTTTGGAATTTTTTTAATCAGGCAAACCAGGCCGAAATATTTGAAGGAGAGTTAGGTCATTTCGAAAATGACCTAAAAATGGAGTTTTTTTACATTCTATTTTGAATTTGAATACTTACTTCTTGGCCCGTGAAAACTCACCTCATTTGGTGGTGGAGGAAGTTAGTCACCAGCAGCAGAAGGAAGATGGAGATAGGGGAAGGCATAGTGCGAAAAGGGAATAAAGGGATTAAATACTGTCCAAAGTTTGAATGTATGTATTTAACAACGGTATAATCGTTTTTGAACTCGGTTTTTATAGACCAATTTCTCTGATGAGTGTCATGAACTTGGTTGTAACAGGCAAATTTCCCAAAAAGTTGGTCCGGGCATTCGAACAGAGACTATAGCTATAGGATCGCAATGATGGCCCTTTATATTTCTTGGTCTAGCAATTCTAATAAACAATTTCTAGAAAGTTTGGTCTTGACGGGCCCTTTTTGAAGTCTTAGCATCAGTATATCCCGGTACATTTCCTTTAACTGGAGGGGGGCAAAATTTTAACAGGGGGGGTTCCCATAACCAGCCAAATTTCTTCAGTGCTACCCCTGTTAAAAGTTTGCCCATCCCCCTTTAATGGAAAAGTACCGTATATCCCTAATGCAAAAAATTTTGTGTGGGTGGGAGCGGAAGCTAAAAATACATTCACTACTAATAGAAAATTATTAAAATACTTAAGAACATTTTAGATTAAATTTACGATGGACACTGTCAGCTCTGAGTAATGACGATAATTCTACGATAAAAAATGAATTGCTTTGGATCCTCGATCTTTCGAAGCGAATCTTTCAACTGAAGTGGCAGAGAAATATAACGGAAAAGAGTACACAGAGAAAAGATGCAAAGAGAAAATACAAAAGGAAAACTTCCTCTTCATAAAATCCTAGAGCCAAAAATAAATTTATAATTCAATGGAATTTATGCTAATATAATATATCACTTTATTTGTGTGCTGTGAAATTTTGTTTGGGCTTCATTACACAGCAGCGGCTGGATGTGTGAATCGCGGAATGGCCATTTTCATTTTCCCATAATAATAAAAAAAGAATGTGAATGATCGTACGAAAATCGTTTTTATGATGATTCAGCAGAGATCTACGGAATTGAGATTTTTTGGATTTTTCCATTAACAACGTTAATGGCCAATCGATTAAATTTGTCAGCATTATAATTACTTTTATTATCAATAGGTAAAATTTGAAAAATTTAAAGTCATCCTTGGAAAATAAAAAGGCAATAAAATCGAATGTAATTAATAAAAATGTCCCTTTTTCCCAGTTCGCTATCATCTTGTTCGTTCATCATTATTCATCATTGTTCTTCGGTTGCCTTTTGGCCTTAAAAGAAGTTTTAATAAATTTTTAGAATTTTCGACCATTTCATCGCTAACCATCTTCCATTTCGGTTCCTCGATGACGTTGGCACTCATCAGTCCTTTTTCCTTAAAATAATTTTTTTGGGAAAAGTGAAAATTTTTATGCGATTTCGGGATTTTGACCCTCATTTTTTTCCATTGAAAACTTTGTACTGGGTAAGTTTAATTTCTAGAAACATGGATTTTTAACGACCAAATACCGATTCTAGGTCTTGATCTTAGTCCGGGCTTCGAAAAATTTTATTATCGAGTCTTGTCAAGTCGAAATTTTTTAGTGCCTACTTGAAAAATGGACCGAAACGAAAATCCATGTTGATAAAGTACTCAAAAATGGGCCAAGATTGTAATTTATAAAGAAATAATAATTAATTCAGAATAATACGTCTACATACGATTTTATTTTTTCCATCATAATTTTTAGCAATTTTTTAAACTTTTTTTAAACCTAAAACAATGAATGATCCAGATAAGTTTCGGCTCTCCTTAGAGGGGATGTGGAGGGAAAAGTACTTAAACGATTCTCAAATTCAAAGGATTCCCTATGCAAAACATAAAATTTAAAGAAGAAAACTTTCATAGGCCTGCATTTTTTCGAAAAATTTTTAGGAAATTTCTGACTTCTCTTTCGTTGAAAAATTTTTCACAAGGAATTTTACAGGCGCAAGGCTTTTTAGAAATTTTTTTTCAAAAATATCCTGTTCATTTATATATTTTTAATTTAATTTGGAAAAATTTATCAGCTTTTCTTTTGGGGATATTTTTAATTTGGGCATCCTTTGTCCTTGGGATCCGGTTCAGGGGTGTGCGAAACTCGGGCTAAGTACGAAACACGAAAACGAAACGAAACAAAAAATTTTACGAAACACGAAACAACGAAACGAAACTCAAAAAACCACGAAATTTCGTGCAAACGAAACACGAAACAAAACAAAAACGAAATTTTTCAAAAAAAAATCTGGGCCACAAATTGCTAGTATTTTTTCATTCTCTAAAAACATAGATTAAAAGTAAAAGTTCGATTTTGAGTAGATATTGGTGAAGAAATAACATTTATAATGGATTCAATACTCAATCCTTCCTCAATCAAATCAGTGAAAAAACTGGGTTTTATTTATTTTTTATTAGATTTGTTGAGCTAGAGAATTTAAACAGTTGAAAAAAATTTGATTTTTTAATATTCTATTGGAATTTTTTTAATATTGAGTGGTGCCGGCGGCCCTTATAGTCTATAGAGACCGCCGGAGAAAATTTAGTAATTTCAAGACATTTTTCACAAGTAAATTGGTGAGATCTCACTAAATTAATGAGTATGGCGGCCTAGAAGGTGTTGGTGACCACCGGAGAACATTTTTTTTTCGAAAATTTATATGAAAGTAACAGAGAGACCCTTATGAAAAAATTTTCGGACTACCTCGCTATTGCCTTATATTTTTCCTTATGTATATGAAAGTATCGTACCAAAAAATATTTTTGAATCACACTATCTTTTCTTTAGGGGTGCATTTTTGTCTTGGACTGCCCAATCTTAGGGGTGCATTTTGACGAAATTTCGCACCCAAATTTGTTTCGCGAAACAAAAAACCACGAAATTTCGTGGGTACGAAACAAGAAACACGAAATTTCGCACATCCCCGGTTACGACGTCAGATTGGAAAGATCATTAAGATAAATCTCCGATCAAAAATCATTGATTTTTTGGTATAATTGATTTGCAATTGTGCGTTCCAAAAATTACCTTGTTATCCTTCGATTCGCAAATACACAAGCCAGACTTGCACGGGAATCCGAAGCAGTCATCCTGTATGAATTCATAATTTACAAACATTGTCTTCATTTTCTATAATTTTAAACAACAATAATCTATCCCTAGAAAATTCAATGATTGTTTTTTTGCATAAAATATAAAAATGAAATATATCTGACGAGATAATTTTTTCTTGTCTTTTATGGTGAGAAATTTCATTAGCATATTCCTAAAAAAACTGATGGTAGGGCCAAAAAATCTCTTTGTGCTTAGCCTTTTTTATGGTTCCATATTTGAATTTTTCCTTCAAATTTTTCCGAAAACCGTCGTTCGCCGTTCCGGGTCGCCATAGCACTCCTTTTTGGCACAGAAGTTGGCCATCGCATCTGCGGTGCCCTTGTACCCTGCCTTTCTGAATCCCATCTCGCAGTCGCACAAATTGCTCGTCTTATTGCAAGCACCCTCCAAGCCTCCACATGGCGGTACCGTTCTGTACCACTCTTTTTTGGCGATGCCTAAAAAGTCCAAAACACACAGTAAGTTCAAGATTGGGGAGAGGGTGCCGATTGAATCGCCTTGAACTGTGGTGAAACCGAAGCGAATTCCTTATTGTGATCTATCACGAAAAATTCGTTGCGCAGAAAAAAAGAAAATAGATGGTAAAGTTTCGGCGTCTCTCCCACTTTTTAAAATTGGTTCTATAGATCCGAAATTGACTTAGAACGTGTAAAAGGAGCTCTTAAGACTGTTTTGAGTTGGAGCTGCAATTATTTTCGAGAAAAATTGCGCGCGAGTTGCGCAAATTTCCGTCAACAAACTGTGAAGATCTATTAAAACGTATTTAATCAATGTCCAATCAGATGTCCAAATGCATTAAATCACCAAATTACATCCTTTTAAATGTTTAAAACATCAAGATGCAACACGTTGCGCAACAATTTCACAAAGGTTGCATGTTTCTTCCATTAAACATTTCGATAATCAATCCAAAATTCGATTATCAATCCAAAAAGCTCGGCAATTTATTGAGCCTGGCTATCTTATGTTCACGATGGGCTCTTTTGAAATGTCCAATGGATGAAACATCTAAAGTTGCCGCGCAACTTGATGATTTATACAGCCAAAGGGGTGTATTTGGTGTTTAAAGAGTTTTAAGTTTTAGAGAGCTACATATACATTGAATAAGTCGGATTTTAAGGCATTTTCTAAAAATCGAGTCAGTTAGTGAGTGTTTCTTCATAAGTTACCAAAATTTTTGGCATTTAAAAAATAGTAGGTATAATGATTGAAAATGAATTTTAATTCCTAACTGAGCAAATTGTTAAAAAAAAGAAAATTAAAATGGAAGGGCCATCATCCAAAAAATCAAAGGCCCTAAAACGCTCACATTTATCTCCGCTGATGCAAGCGGGAGGGTCATCTTCGAGGTGTCCATCGTTGCAGTTGCACTTGCCGACATTGGTGCCAGCGCAAAAGCCGATTTCCCCGCAATCCTGGTCCCTAAAGCAGCTCGTGAACCTCTTGCACACTGTCTAAAAAAATCAATGACACTAAAATAAAATAAAAAATTGAAACCAATTTCAATTCAAAATACCACTAATAAGACAAAAGGCTGCACAATCCCAACTATTTTTCAAACATTAAAAATCAAAAACCATATGCAGGATGCAGGAAAGTATGCCTGATTTTCTGGTTGAAAATTTTTGAAATAAAAAAATACAAAAGTCGCAAAATTTGAGTAAATCACATTTTTTCAGATATGTAATATTTGAAAAATCATACTAAAAAAATTGAGCATAATTTCCTCCATATTCTGTGGTTTTTTGAATATTACTCTAGTAAGGTTAACTTTTTGGATATTATTTTTTATATCGCCCATTTTTATATGTTTTTGCAAAAAACATATCAAATTTCGAAATTTTTTAAGATATCGAAAAATAGGATTTTTAAGGGATATTTCAACTTTTCAGGGTAATAAAGACCAAACGATTGAGAATAAAATTCTACACAACTTTATCCTTCGTACTTTTTGTCTGAAAAGTTCTTACAAAAAAGTTTTAAGGTAAAATTGGGCAAATGGTGTTTTTTAATGACAGCACCAATGGCACCCTGATATCTGCTGGTTCGATAGGCCATAAAGGTCAAAAAGAAGTTAGGCTAATCGGCTTAAAAGAAGATAATTGCTATAATAATTTTTTTTTGAAAAATATTATTAATTAGTATTAAATTAGTATTTATGTCCTTTTTTGCAAAAAAGGATCAACAATATTATTCGATCAAAAAATGAAAAAGAAGCCAAAAAATTGGGACAGACTTGTCTTGATTTCTTTTTGCTTTTTAACCCGAAAATGTTTAAGATTATTCTAATTATTGCATATATTTCCATTTCTTAATTTTTCTAGATTTATTTTATTTTCAAAAACAAAGTTGTGTCGGTACTTGTCTAGTTTGTTTGTCAAATTGACCCCCTCTCATTATCAACTTTTTTATCTCAATCCAATTTCTAATGTTCAATCGGAATTTAACTTTTTATGAAAATTCAAACATTTTTTAGATCGAAAATCCGAAATCGAACATCTTAGACAAAATCGAAAAAAGTCGAACAAAAAAATTTTCCTCTCAAATTTGGATTCATAGGGCATTTTTTATGTTGAATTCCAATCTAGACATATATTTTGCTGTATTATAAAGTAAAAATGTAAAATTTACCGAGAACTCTCTTCTCATGTCAGGAGATGATTTTGGTGAGAAAATTTATTGTTCGATATTTTCGACTTTTGGTCTGAAAATGTTCGAATTTCGCAAAAAATTGTGTCAAATTCGAATTCTAGACACTTGAAAACAATCTAGAAAGAGAATTTAAAATTAAAAAAATTTTGGAAAAATTTTTGATGATGATAGAGGGTCAAAATTTGGCACACAAAATAACAAATTTAATAGGTGGGGGACCCTTTTCATTTGAAAACCAAAAAAAAATTTCATTTTTTTTTACTTTTTAACGATTTTGAGCAAAAGGGTTGCAAAAAAAATTTTTAATTTTTTCCCTAACAGGGGGACCCTTTTGATGGGTTTTCAAAGTGACCGCTTTTCAGGTAGTGCCTCCAGTTTTTAAATTTTTCCCAATTTTATTTTCAACAACAAAGAAAGTTGTGTCTGTCCACCTACCGACCACCATTTCGCGCATGTCTCCCAGCTCGCCTGGTGGCACGTTCCATTCGTGTTGCACACCCTCACGCTCGCCTTCGTCTCGTACTTCGTGCATTTGCATCTTTCGCATGGCTTTTCCGGCTCTACCAAACATTCGTTCGTGCACTCCTCAGTGTAATCCCTGCACTTCGCGCACTCCTCATCCGTGTCGCATACGGCCAAACAACTCTCCACCGAGCACTGTCTCGTGCATTTTTGCAACTAATCGAATAAGAAAAGTATGAGAGCAAATATATATATATATGAGATCATAATATTGACTGAATTTTGAACTCTTTTTAGGCAAAAGGCTATCAACTTCCAAGTTCGTATTTTTTCAAAAGCTTTACATGCCTCGTTTTTTACGCAGACTTATTTTTTCATAAATATATCGAGGGCCTAATTAAACATTTTTTACGTATGAGGACCCGTTTGCCATTTCGACTTCGAGGAACTATTGTCCGGCGGGGAGCTAGCGGGTAGCAGCATTTTATTCCGTGGAAGAGACAAATAGTGGTGAAAGAACACAGCGCCTTCCGAATAGATTTTCCGCTGCACTACCTCTGAGCTACGCTCTCCTCGGTGTGAAATTTAGATACCCGAAATTTAGGGAGGATTTTTTGCTGGTTACGGGATTTATATGGGGCATTTTAGTCTTCAAATAAACAGGGACCCACTGTTGAATTTAAAACTTATCACGTAAATGAACCGTTAAAATCAATCCCTTAAATTTTTTCGAATAGCCTAGATCCTTTGAAAATTTTAGAAAACAAACCCAAGGCCTATGTTAATGTTCGAAAATCTCAAAGCCAACGGAAATTTTCGAAAAAGCAAATGCCTTTGAAAAATTTTTGAATACTAAAATTTAACATGGCTAACAATGGCACGTAAATAACTAATTAGTACCTTGTGTCCCGTGGGATGGCTCAATGCCAACACCTTTGCTTGCCATTTCGCCACATGGTGATTCGTGCATTCATTCCAAAATATCGCGCACAGCTGCACGCAATTCTCCTTTACGACCTTCTTCGTGCATTCCTTCACGCATGCCTCCTTGGAGTCCATAGATCGTACCTTGATGCATGGGCGGAATGTCGGCCATCCCTCCGGGCACATTATCCATTGTAACTCCATTTTCCTCACCCTCCGCGCATCATAAACGATCGCCAACTCAATCTCTTTACTCACATTTGCATGCACTTCCTTCTCGCTGAAGTCTATCATCACTTTTTTGCCATTTTCATCTCTTACGTCCAACATTATCATCTCTTCCAATTTCACGCACATCTTCGTGCCCTCAGTTGCGCATATATTCTTTCTGCTCTCTACCCAGCATTTCACTTTCTCGTCGCCCAAAATCCTCGGCACTTCGCAATGGGGGGCCACTCTGTTATCAAACCCCGACACCTTAGATACCTCCGCGCACACCTCCGTCCCGTCCACTTTCGTGCACACCTTGGCCTCCCTTTTGCACCTCCCCGTTTCGTCATTCTTGCACTCCTCCTCATTCATTTCCTTCTCCTTGCACTTCCCTTTTCCGCCAATCATCGCGCACGCCTGCAACTTTGCGCACTTCCAATCTTCCTTCAACAACTTCAGCACGTCCTGTCGATGGATGCATTATTATCAAGGAACGGATAGAGTTATTCGCATTATAAATTGACAAAATATGCGCATAAACTATGTTCCAAAAAGTCAAAATTTTCAGAAAAATGCAAAATATGAAAATATGCAGAAAGATTATTCAAATTGCGGATTTTTCGGGAAAATCCGTATTTTTTTTTTGAAAATCCACAACCCCAAATTGCATCCAACTCTGCAAAGTCCAAAAAATTATGTGCCAAAATTTACGGCACATTCTTTGTAACTGGTTAAAACTTAAAACGCAAAACTATAGAAATAATTTGATGTGAATAAAATAGATCAAAATTTTAGCTATGAAGATAACAATAAGAATACTAAAATTGGAATCTGAATCTGATCTCGAATTAATACGAAAAGTTGTCAAAAAAATAATTAAATTTTTTTAAACTTCTGATGTTTAATAGAAATTTCGATTAAAAAAAATTTGATCAAAAACGAGAAAACCACGAAAAGCACCAACAGTCACAAAAATCTGGGAACAAATTGCAATCTCGAATCCCGGCTTTTTTTCTTATATCAAATTTGATCCGAAACCAATCTTGAAAAAGGATGAAAAGTTGTTAAAAATATATAAAATTATCCAAAAATTCTATGCCTTATCTTAATTGTGTTTTTAAAGACTCGAAGAACAGAAAAGGAGAATTTCGGAGATTCATGAGTCATGACCAATAATATATTAAAACATGTGTTATAAACGTCAATAAACCTAGCTAGCCAAAATTTTCTAAGGCGAAAAATATGCAATAAATTTTCTCGATTTTTTGGTCTAAAATTTTTAGAATTACTTTGAAAAAAATTTTTTTTTGAAAATTTTTAATAAATCGTGGAAAAATTCGATAAATCTTTTTTTCTGAAGAAGCATTTAGACTCGGGAATTTAAAAAAAATGTGAAATTTTTCTACTTATTTTAGCCAGAATTTCCAAAGTTTTGGATTTGATTTTGGCCAACCTAATTCATACCTTTTCTTTAGCCGCCGGTACTTTTTTCGTTATTCCATTCTCGACTACACTTTTCTTCCCATGGTTTATGGCGGCGGCGGCGGCGGTACCTTTATGTGTTTTTTGTACGTCTTTTGATATGAACGTTCTTCAAACTTTTTAGGCCAAAAATTCCATAAGCAAAAAGATAAAGAAAATTTTTCTCTATTTTCTAATTTATCGTCGAAATTTCGTTGAATATCATAATCTTTCGGATTTATCAGGATTAGAAAAACGGTCATTTCGAAAAATTTCATAAATTTTCAAAAAAATTAAAAAAATTTGATCAAAAAATAGAGAAAAGTTTTAAGCCAGATCAGTGTCATTGGCACTTTTTTTAACGATCCGGCACCGATAGGACCCCTCGGTTGCGCTCCCAGTACCGCTAATCTCCCGACATTTTTTATCCGATTCCCGACCCGGAATTTTAAAATGTTACCATTTGGGCAAATTTTAGGTTATTTAAGGCATATTATTTAGCAGAGAAATATTTTGGACATATTTTGTTGGTTCATCCAACACGCACCTATTGAACATTGCATTTAGCCAAGTCCCCCACGGCCATGGTAGATAGCCGGATGGGGGATCTTTAGAAAATTAGGCTAAAAACTAGGCAAAAAAGGTTGTAGGCGAAATAAAGTTGTAGGCAAAAATTTGGTAAGCGAAATAATTTTAGGCAAAATAATTAAAGCATCCCCTTAGGTTTATGCACTTTTTTTAAAAATCCGGCACCGTTTCATCTTCGTGCTTCGCTCTATGCCCGAGCTTCGCAGATCCCTGGTTTGGAAATTGGAATGGGCCTGTTCCAAACGGGTTAAATTGAACAAATCACCTTCAGATATTTTTTTTCAAAACTTTTTTTTATTCTATCGTCGAAATTTCTTTAATAAAATCATAATTTTTCGATTTATTCGAAAAAACGATCATTTTCTAAAAATTGCAGAAAATTTCAAATAAATTCGGAAAACGGATCAAAAACAGAGAGAAATTTTGCATTTTTTTTTGGAAGTTTTGGCCTAGCAAGTTTAAAAAATATTTGAAGATGGTCTGTTCACTTTGATCCATTTAGATCAATGTCCAATCTGACCCTTTTTGGAGACCTAGCAAACTCGAATCTGACATCAGAATCAGATTATACCGTAAAACCTGTAT
>LDKF01001402.1:11827-22484 GCA_001026735.1 Rotylenchulus reniformis
TACAAAAAAGTTTTTGGAGAACATACTGGGTTTTGGCACTTTTTTATAAAACTCCCCAGCACCTTCACATGGATTAGGTATAGGGACACACCAGAGCTGGATACCGTACCGCATACCGCCAAATACCGCGTTTTTGGCCCGATACCGCGGAAAATACACCCTTAAGAATGGGGGTCGCCGACCCAAAAATGCACCCCCTAAGAATGACATTTTTACAAAAAAATAAATAAATATTTGGGGGAAAAATTGACCAATTTTATCAAAAAATTAGCGCGTTTTTTCAAAATTTCCTCCGGCGGCCCCTATCGGGACCGCCGGTCCCCTTAATTCTGTTAGATTTCAGAAAAATTGCAATTTTCTTAAAGGAATTGGCCCAAATATTCAAAATTTTCTCTGGCGGCCCTTCTTAGGGCCGCCTAAAAATGACCAAGGTCCTTCCTTAAGAAATTCATTAAATTTTTCAAAAATTTTCCCGGCCGATAGCACTTCTTAATATAGTTAATTTATCATAATAAAAGTTGTTTTTTTATAAAAAATTTATAATAAAAACATATATTTCTTACTATAAAAAAGGGATCCAATTTTTTTGAAATTTTTCTACCACCTCTCAAATACTAAAAAAAATTAGCCAAATCCAAGGCCTGTGCTTTTGAAAATTGATGTCTGTTTTTTTAGGAAAATTGATTAATATGCGAAAAATTATTCTTCTTGTACCACAACATCCAAAATTATTTTTTTTAATTTTTTTACAAAAATACCGCATACCGTTACCGCATACCGCAAATACCGCGTTTTTTTAGCCCATACTGCGTACCGCATACCGCTACCGCTTTTCGAAAAAAAAATTTCAACAGCCCTGGGACACATCCACTACGATGAAAGAACAGAGGCGCCAGGCGCATCCAACCATTCATTTCAAAACATGAAATGCTAAGTTCAATAAAGGAAACCAGATTACCGGACTTTTCTGGCATTGGAAAACTGAAAGAGTTTAGGGTTCGAAAATGAGGTATACTGTAAATTCGAGACCGGACTTTGGTTAGATCGAGATTCTCGAAAAATCTCGTTTCTCGTAAAATCTCGGATAATATGACCAAGATTTTTCGAGATTTTACAATTTATGAAAATTAAAAAAAAAGATTTAATAACGAAAGTTTATATAAAAATGAAATTTAATGGTAAAATAATGAGATATAATAGTAAGATTTAATAGATTGTAGTAATTGATCAGGAGAAGTGTACGCTTCAAAAATGATCATCTCGTTGCTAGGACATTAAAAATGCCAAATAGGGCGTTAAAAAGGCGTCAAGTATAAAACGAAAAATTTTTTTTTGGAGCGGTTTTAAAAAACAAAAAGTTTAAAAAAAATTCCTCAGAATTTTGGGCTCTATAGTCTGGTAATTTTATTGCGAATTTTCCCGAAATATCGAAAATATATTTTAAGGAGATATTTCGAACTTTTTGACCCAAATTTCCGGCCCTAGCACCGATCATCTCTGCCTTTTTCGTACCAGTAAAACAATTTTTCGAATATTTGATACAAAAAAAAATTACAAAACGGAACAAAATATGTAGAACGACCGAGAAATTCGCTAATCAGATGAATAGATACGATCGAGATGTTCGAGATTCAAAATTTTTCGATCGAGATTCCGATCGAGGATCTCGAAAAATCTCGTCTCTGTCCGGTCTCTACTGTAAATTACAAGCAAACCACGTGGTATGACAATTATTAAATTTTTTATGCATTGCTTATAGTATTTCATAAGGCTCATCACATATAACACAAAAACTCATAGAATATGTATCCCGAAAATTTTACAAATTTGGTCCCATATCTCTGATATTTCGACGATTTGGTTGTACCATTTTTGAACAGTAATACAGTATATTCGGTGCTGAGTCTTTAAAAAAATCGCCAATGTGGCCAGTCTGGCCTAAAACTTTTTTGTTAAACAAAAAGTATAAAGGCAAAATTGTGCAGAATTTTCTGTTGATTCGAATGGTATACAAATTATTTCGAATTTTCGGTCAAAATGTCGAAATTTTTAAGAAAAACCTTAATTTTCAATAAAACTGAAAAATTTCGACATTTTGGCCAAAAATTCAAAATAATTTTTATACCATAACAATCAGCATAAAATTCTGAACAACTTTGCTTTTTATACTTTTTGTCTAACTTCTCTAACAAATAAGTTTTTAGGGACTACTTTTTCATTGACTGAAACGCCCATTATGGCACTTTTGGCTGAAATGACTCAACACGGCTCTTTTCTTGTCAAGGACACATTATCGGGGGTGCCGTGTGCATGGACCTGTTGACCAAAAAGCATTGGTCACCTGCGTACACCATGGAGAGAGTGTCATCATGGCCATTGCTGTGAATTTGGACGACGGGAAGGCCCAAATTTACTTTGGTGCAAAGAACAAATACGCATATTGGAAGGCCAAAATACATTTTGAACTCTTTGTGAACAGTCTTTTCAGGTCCTAATCCGAAACGCACCAACCATGTTGTTATGTTTTATTGTTGTGAAAAATATAAAATTTGAAACAAAACCCAGGGGTACACAAATCACCATGTAAACCATTGCAAATGCAATGTTATGTTAATTTTCTATATATATTTTTTTGCTATTTTGCATTGGTGGGAATTTCACATTGTAGTCGTAAACTCGTACTTTGTACGGTGCTATGTCGTTACAAAAAAAGGCCAAAATTTACAAAAAAAAGTGCCAAAAGCCAATACCTTCCCTTAAAACCTTTTTGTTAGACAGTTAGACTAAAAGTATAAAAAGCGAAATTGTATAGAATTTTATGCGCTATCTTCTGGTATTTTTAGTTTTTCGAAATTCCAATAAAATTTCGAAATATCCCCTAAAAACCCAATTTTTTGGTATTTCGGCAAAATTTCGAACTTTTTGGCCGAATTTCGAAAAAATAAAAATACCAGCAGATAGAGAATAAAATTCTGCACATTTTTGTTTTTTATATTTTTGGTCTAACTGGTCTAACAAAAAAGTTTTTTAGAAAGGTATTGGGTTTTGGCACTTTTTTTGGTAACGCCCATTTTAGCACTTTTTTGTAACGACCCAACACCCTTTGTACCACGATTTCTTACCCCTCGTACTCGTACAATCAAAAGTTCGTACTTCGTACTCGTAGTACTACTTCCTCGTACTTTCCATTTATGGTCAATTTTTTCTGCATTTTTTTTCTCTCGTGGCAAATTTTATTGGAAAATTTTCACTGAAAAAGGACTCGCGGTGGTCCCGATAGGGGCGGCCGGATAAAAATTTTGAAAATTAGACCCCCTTTCCTAAGAAAAACATTGAAAAATGTGCGCGTTTTAAAACAAAAAAATGATCATGCTGATTCTGAAGGTATAAAATTTTTCTGAAATTCCCATAAATTTTTCCAGAAAATTCGAATTTTTGATTATTTATTTCTTCTTTTTTCGACATTTTTGTAAGAATTTCAGAAAAAAAATTATATCTTCCGAATCAGCATGAAGTTCTGCACAATTTTCCTTTTATATTTTTATATTTTTGGTCGGATAAAAATTTTGAAAATTAGACCCCCTTTCCTAAGAAAAACATTGAAAAATGTGCGCGTTTTAAAACAAAAAATGGGATCGTATCACGTAGTACAAGGACGAGTACGAATTCACACCACATTGCTAGTGTGTTTTTTGAAATGGAATCAGGATTGCAAAATGGCCAACTTTCAAAATCACGCCAAATTCAAATTTTTACCGGTGTCGTTGCATTTTTTAATAAAATAAAATGTGTTTCAGCAAAGATAGAGATTGGATATACCTATGAAATCATTTTTTTTGTTTTCTCTATTTTATCTTTAAATTCATTTTTGCGGAAGAGTCTTTTCTGCTGTCCTCTATTTATTTGGATTGGACCGATGAAATTAGGTGCTAGGGCGTTAAAAAAAGTGCCAAATGCAAAGGTTTTGCCTAAAACTTTTTTGTTAGATTTGTTAGACAAAAGTATAAAAGGCAAATTGTGCAGAATTTCATGCTGATTCGAATGGTATATTTTGTTTTTCGAAATTCGGCCAAAAAATTCGAAATATCCCCTAAAAACTGTATTTTTCGGTATTTCGGGAAAATTTCGAATTTTTGGCCGAATTTCGAAAAACAAAATATAACTTCGAATCAGCATAAAATTCTGAACAACTTTGCCTTTTATACTTTTTGTCTAACAAGTCTAACAAAAGGTTTTAGGCCAAGCCTTTGCAATTTTAACATCCTAGCGCCTGAAATTACTGCGTGCTAGGTCGTTAAAAAAGTGCAAATGACCTAGAAAAGGGAGGATAATCCGCTGCCTATGAGTAGATGAAATTAGAAAAGACTAAAGGTTCAAAATGACTAAAAGGCGATATTTTTAATAAAAATAATTAAATAAATTATTTTAAAAAATATTTAAAAAATAATTTAATAAAGATATATTTTGGTCAAACATATAAAAATTTTATAAAAATTTTTACAATTTATAAATCCTAAGGATATATAGATCTGGAATAATGAACCGAAAATTATGCAAAAAAATCTTTTTTATGAACTTCAAGCTTGTTTGTCCTGAATTTTTACCAAAAAATTTGACTTTTATCGATATTTTAAAAAATTAGAAGATAATTTCCAAAAATATTCTATACTGCTAAAAGTTTATGTGGCAAAGAGATTACAGAATTTCGCAAAAAATTCCAAAAAATCTTGATTTTTCAAGTTTTGACCACGTTTATTCCTTGGATTTTTCAGAAAAAATTCTATTATATTTGATTATTTTTAATAAATTATTTTTTATATATTTTTTAAATAATTTATTTAATTATTTTTTAAAAATGTTGCTTTTTAGTTGTTCTGCACCTTTAGTCATTTCGTAATATCATCTACGGATTACCCGTCCTTTTTCTAGGAAATTTGCGCTTTTTTTTCTAACGACAAAGCATCAAAACAACAGTAATCAGAGATATCGAATCAATTGTTTTCTGAATTTAATAAATTTTCTTTTACAAAAAAATTTATTGCACATACTAGAAAATGATTTAGGGACAATAATTAATAAAAGATTAATAAAAGTTGTATCACCTAAATCGGACAATTAAATTATTATTTTTTATTTAAACTCTACACTAAAATAAAAAAAAGTCATTTAAGATTTCGAATTTCTAATGATATACATCCCCATATTCCATATTTGGAATAAAAAGTTTTAATTTTTAATATATATTTTTTCTGGATTAGAAATATGTTTGATTATGCGATAATTTCATATTTAACTCTGTAGAAAAAAGATCAATAGTAACATGTTTTATATATCTAGATAACGAGAATTATATTGATTATATGGATATAATAATTAAATTCTATAGATTATACAAAATTATGATGAATACAAATATAATTTTAACCAACAGTGGACTCCTTAAAGGCATGATCTGGTTTAAAATTTTCAATCAATGTAGAGGTACCAACCATATCATTTATACAATTATGGGTTTATAACACAAAACAGCCCCATAATTGAAAAATTTATTAGAGTTGACGTAGTGCCATATTTATATGTCATTAATTTGAAAAAAATTTGCATATTAATTAAGTCGGATTTTTGGTTAAATATCGCCATTAATCAATTAAAAAATTCAGAAAATAAATAAATAAATAATTATTATTTTTGAATAAGTAAGTAAGTAGTAAATAAATTCAAAAATCCACTTGATTTTGCAAATGTTTGAGCATGTAGAAAATTTGATGCTAGGTGTAAAAAAATGCCAATTGCAAAGGCTTGGCCGAAAAGTTTTTTTCCTAAGCAATGCTAGGGCCGAAAGTATTAAAAGCCATTGTGCAGAATTTTATGCCATATTTTCTGGTATTTTTAATCTTTTTTTAAAAACAGAAATCTCCACTAAAACCATATTTTTCGGTATATCGGAAAAATTTCGAACTTTTTGGCCGAATTCCAAAAAATAAAAATATTAGAAGATAGAGTTAAATTCCTACACAAATGACTTTTTATAATTTCAGCCTAATTAAATTACAAGTTAGAAAAAAGTTTTAAGCCAAAATTTGCCATTTTTCACTTTTTTTAACGTCCTAGCACATCAAAATTTCTAAATAGCTGATCTGTATTAAATATGACAAAAATCAATATAAACCCGACAAAAAAATTGCAAACCGTTTTATTTATCGTGGCCAAAGCATGTTCTGAATTTTCTAACATTTATTTTAACTGAACATGGTCAAAATTTCATGCGATTTTAAATCGATACAATGTTTGAATGATGTTTTAGCAGTTTCGAATCGTCAGTTTTGAATTGTCAGAACAGTTTTAGACATAGGTATATAAAAAATTAATTTGTTGAAGAAAATTGAGTAAGTCTTGATTTTTTGATATCAAGGTGCTTGACTCGAAAAATTAAAAAAAAACAAAAAAAATATTAGCCAAAAGTTAAAATTAAAATATAATTTCTGTGTATATTTACCCTTTGTTAAATAAAATATTTATAGATCAGCGCATTTTTAAATTTTTTTACATTTTTCATATTTTTAGCATGTTAAACATCGCCATTTTGCCGCTTTTTCTCCTATTAACTGCCGAATTAGCTGTGGCGGCACCTGTTCCCAATCTGTTTACAAATCTTTTTAAAGGAACACCTTCATCGAGCTCGACGACCTCGACATCGACAACGGCCTCCAAAAGACTTCAAAAGGAGTTTCATGAGATGCAACAAAGTGAATATCAGGGTAATTTTTGGCGCTAAGATCAGAATCGGAATTTGTATATTTAAAAAGTGCCAAAAATTTATACAAAAAATTCCTAGATGTCCTCCAAAATAGTGGATAATAAATCGATTTTTCTTGAGTCTAAAAACAGTTTTTTCCAAGTTCCAATGTATATTTTTTAATTTTCTACAAATCTTACTTTCAGTTTGAAAAATTGAGAAATTAATTTTATTACCTAATTAGTTGTTAATGTTATCTATGATAAATTATTATAAATTTTTATAGAAAAATTAGCTTGTTTGATTTTTTAAATAACTAAGTTTGGTGGTCTTTATTTTCATATAATTTTATTTTATTTTATGCTTTAGTAATGTTCAACGCTGAACTAGTAGAAGACAATCTCTACAAATGGCATGTCAAAATGAAAGCTGAAGTAAGAAGATAATCTGTAATTATTAATTTATATTGTTTTTGGCACTGGTTAAAAGGATGGATTTAAAAAAAATGTTCCCCAAACTCACCAAAAATGGTCTCCAGCCCCCTCACCCCAAAAAACTAAGAAAACAAAAACAAATAATATCAATATAAGATCCATGTATATTAAAATTATGGGTACTTTGGTCGTGTCGATGGCCGATTGTCGATGGCCGATTTTTGGAATTGTTACGTACCTATGTATTTGGATTCCTATCGATGCAAATGGATAAAGAAATTTTCTATTTAAAATAAATTTATATTATTCGTTGTTTTTGAAAATTATAAATTCAATGTTATATATGTTAAGTTTTCTTGATTATTGATTTTTTTATTTATTTTAACATTTTTGGCTGTAATTTCTTAACATCTGTATTAGTATGTAATAAATTTAAAAAACCGAAATCGATTGCAATTATTAATTTATCTATTTTGTTTTTATTATAATGGGTAAATCAACATACCTTATTCTTCTAAAATAAGGCCAAGGCCTTATTTTTTCAAACCTCCTCAAAGGGGGGCCTTATTTTAGAGCAGGGCCTTATTTTAGAAGAAATACGGTATGTCAAATTTATATTTTTGCATTTTAGGCGTTAGATCCGCGCAGTATGTTGGCAGAAGACATGGTGGAATTGGCTGCCAAACACAAACAGGACCATCTGCTTTTCGAGTTCACCTTCAACGACAAATATCCGTAAGAACAAAAGAATTTGCATTAGAAAGAAAAAATTCTTTATTCCAAAGTATAAAATATTTATACCGGATTAGGACTAGGTTATATCAAAAAATATTTGTAAATTAAATGAACAGGGCACAAATATACGGAAAAATCTGCTTCAATTTTTTTTGATAAAATTATTATTTTTTAAAAAATTTTACCCGGGAATCCGGCAAAAAATTTATATCAGAAAATTATGCATATATGCCTTCGAATATTCGGTTGAAGTAGAGATCAAAAAAATTTTCTCGCAAGGTCTTTCATCAGTCATATTTTCATACTTTCTTCTAGAACTGCAGCATAGCTACCAAAAAATCTGGGTCAAATATATTTTAGCATGGAACCGCCCTTTGTCCGTCTTCTCTCGCCAGTGATCGACGGAGGTAAAAAAATTGGCCATAATCATCTCTGTGTAGGAGATAGAGAATTTTTTTGTTGTGAATTTGTAAAAGAAATATAAATTGTCGAAATTTTTTTACAATTTTTTTATTACCAAAATTGATTATCCTCAAGTTTGAGTTTTCGTGTCAAGAAAAGTTTGACATGTCCAACCCAGGCCCGTAGCCAGGGGTCCTCCCCCGAAACGCCTCCGAAAAAAGGTCTTCCCCCGAAACGCCAAGACCAAAAAAATGAAAAGGGTCCGTCCCTCTGTTAAAAATTTTTTGGAAATTTTTTTTTTGAAAAATTTGAAGAAAAGTGACCGAATTCTTTCAAAAATCGTCAAAAATTTTCAAAATTTTCTCCGGTGGTCCCTACCTCAGCCGCCGGAGACCCCTTTACCCACCCCCCCCCCCCGAAAATTTTTCCTGGCTACGGACCTGGTCCAACCGGAACAGGACGTTTTGTGGTGGGCCGTTTTGTGGTGGCCACATTGTGGTGGCCGTTTTGTGGTGGGTCCGTTTTGTGGTGGGCCATTTTGTGGTGGGACGTTTTGTGGTGAAGGGCGAGTAAGGAGGAATATCATGAATGCCCTACTATGCCTTGTGGCGCCTTTATTCTAAGTTGGCGCCGGCTTCTAAGTTGATGACGCTGGTCATTAATTTAGAAATCAATTAGAAACCCGGCGCCACCAACTTAGAAACCCGGCGCCACCAACTTAGAAACCCGGCGCCACCAACTTAGAAGCCGGCGCCATTAATTAGAAACCCGGCGTCATCAACTTAGAAGCCGGCGCCATTAATTAGAAACCCGGCGTCATCAACTTAGAAGCCGGCGCCATTAATTAGAAACCCGGCGTCATCAACTTAGAAGCCGGCGCCATTAATTAGAAACCCGGCGTCATCAACTTAGAAGCCTGGCGCCATCAATTTAGAAGCCGGCGCCAACTTAGAATAAAGGCGCCACAAGGCATAGAGGGCATTCATGATATTCCTCCTTACTCGCCCTTCACCACAAAACGGCCACCACAAAGTGGCCACCACAAAACGGCCAACCACAAAAAGGGGTGTACCGGGTCCAACCACCATTTTTCTTGCTTCAGGACACATCCATGACGGCGCCGTTTGCATGGATCTGTTGTTGAAACAGCATTGGATACCCAGCTACACCGTGAAGGCCGTCATGATGCAAATTGCGGTTTTGTTGGTCGATGGGAAGGCCAATATAGCATTTGGAGAAGAAAATGAATACACTTTTAAAAAAGCGAAGGCCAAATTTGATGGAATGATAACAAGACATTTTAAAGACTGATCGCGCCAAAAAATTGGCAAGTGCAAAAATGCTATTTGCTTCAATTTAAAGCGAATTTTTTTAGAACAGACTATAAATATTGATATAAAATTTTTATTTCCCAGAAATTTCGTGATTTTTCGCGATATTCGAAGAATTTTTTACAAGATTTTTTACATCTATTCGAAGAATTTTTTACAAAAAATTTTTTTAGGAAACCCTCTTTTAGCCAATCTAATTTTATCATTTATATTTATTTTTTCAATTCATCTCTTTACAATTCATACATATTACAATGTAATAATATTTCTTGGTTTCTCATCACATTATACTAAATGTTTTCAAAAAAAAATTTTTACACGACGTCATTTCACTTTAAATTTATACTAATAAATAAAGTTTGAACATGTTATTTCTATTGGAGCTTTTTTTCAACCTTCCTCTGATGTGGAGGATTATTAGAGAGTTGGAAAATGTAATTGAGCAAATATGATATAAAAAAATTATTAATATATAATTTTTTTTTCAAATTTTAACCCCGCTATTTCCTGCAGTTTCCGCTGAATTTGTAGTAATAAGCGCTTTTTTTTTGCTTCATCGTCTAAGCTCATATAATGGCCGAGTAAAAATATATTTGGAGAAAAAGGGAAAGTGGCATATAACATACAAATTTATAAAGATTTGAAATGCAAAAAGGGAAAAATTCAAATTTGTCACCTCATATTATTTATTGGCATAATAAAAAGTAAAGTTTATGAAAACACTTTTTTTGTAAAATAGCTTATTAATTCGAAATTATTTAAAACTATTTTTTACAAGAAAATAAATCAAATCTTGAACTTTTTACAACCGAAACATATGTCTTTCAATTTATTTCTAAAATATTAAAGTTTTATACAATTTTCAAAACCACGAATATTGAGAAAATATTATTATAAAAATGCAACATGCAAATATTTGCATTCAAAATAAATACAAAATTTGGACAATCCCTCAAATTATGGTTACCCGACATTTGCGCCCCCGAGATTTGCGCCCCAGTCATATGCGCCCCCGACAT